>VYZP01076109.1:23462-53970 GCA_013400635.1 Hypocryptadius cinnamomeus
TTTTTTAAAGAAAAAATATCCACTACAGTGAAAAGTGAAACAACATCCGGCACTGATCCATCCCAGGGATAGCTCTGTTAACATCTTGTCCAAGAGCAGGCCACTCTGCCTGCAATCACGGCTTATCCCAAATGAAAACCAATTAAAAAGAACAGGACAGTAAAAAGAGTCATTTCGCTGCTCAGTGCGGGTGCCCCTTTTATAACAATCTCTATTTTTTAAAACTTTGAGCTGGTCCACGCCCCGTTTTCACAGAGCTGTAAGTATAGTCATTTAGAAATGGATGCTGTTCAAGTACAGCCCCCTGGTGCACAGGCACAGCTGTGAGGGGTGGCAGGATGAAATAATACGGACACAAATATTGCTACAAGGGCTCCAAGATGAACACAGCTGCTGCTGTGGGTGGAAATAAGCTATACCCCACAAGCACCTTTACACATGTACAAGGGGCTGTAGCAGATTTTAAACAGATACAGGCAAAGGAGGAGTGAAATTGTTATCTATAAACCAGATTTTGCTGAACAGTTCCCCAGTGAGAAATGTTCCCAGTGTAATCACAGTGGGTCCAGTTCAGCAATCCAAAAGCAGAGAAGTCCACAGGAATTTTGTAAGGATAAGGTCTTTTGTAACAGGCTTTAGTTTCTCCAGGAATAAAAATTATTTATCTGCTTGGGACCAAAGCACTGGTCCCAAGTGCTTTGGTCCCAAGCAAAAAAAAAGCTTCACTTTTTTTTTTTTTCGTACTTGTAGGGAAAAAAACAGCCCCCTTCCACAGCCATTTGCAGCCCCACTTTCTCCTGCTTCTCACTCCGATTTTTTTTTTTAATTTTTTTTAATTTTTTTTTTTTAAGAACGCAGGCACCATTTGTTTTGGGGGTAGATGTTCACCAATTTTTACCTCCTCAGAAGAAATGCTACCCCAAATTCACACGGCTGGGAAAAGGCACGGGCACGGCCAGGCCGGGAGCAGAAGGATGCAGCAGGACCAGCCACAGGTATACACATACCTCCTGTGAGAAAGGGCTTGCCGACCAGGCTTTGGCTTTTAATGTGCCTTTCAAAGGGCTTGATTGATTGCTGCTAATCCTGTGAACAACTTCGGTGTTGTTAACAGGACTGGCCGCATTAGTAAAGGTACTTGCATGCATTAGTATGCTCCTCGTCCCCATGACGTCAATAGACAGCTTTCCAATGACTTCCAGGAGGGCTGGATCAGGCCCTTGCTAGCAGCAAGTTTTTAATGAACACCGTGTGGTGCAGGCAAGGGGGACACAGCGATACATCAGTCCTGACTGTCTTCGTTCTCCAGGAAACGAGCAAGTAAAGAAGAAAGGCAGGAATAGGCCAAAAGGTTGCTGGAGGGGGATTCTTCTGCTGAACTTCAAACCCCTGGACCCATAGCACACAAAACCATCAGTCGTTGTATGATGTAAAAAGAATTGCAGGCAGGTTTTGTTCCAAATAAATAAGCAATATATGTGAATTTTATTTTTAAACAGACAAGCTAAGTAGCAGGCAAGTTTTGCTCCAAAGAAATAAAAATTCGTGTGACTTTTTTTTTTTAAATAGCAATTTCTCTTTCTTTAGATTTAGTTTGCTTTACCAGCTCATATACTCACAGATTTTGTGCTAGCTTTTTTTAATTGAGATTATTTCTAAATGAAACATGAGACTGTTAATATCAAAGACATTCTGATAACAAATCAGATACAGCTCACAACTGCTATTAAAGGGCCCAATCCTGCCAAGCCTTCTAACTCAGCTGGAATTGTTTACTTCAGCTTGTTAGGCTTTGCAGGGAGTGCTGACAGGATCAGGGCATATTAGCTATGTAATCAAATGAAATAATTGAGAGCTGCATGTGGGCCTCTAATAACATCTAACAAAAGAAGAGGGACCATCATCCACTAAACTTTGGGTGAGAACCCAAGCATCAGGGCATGGGCCCGATCCTGAAGACCTTAATCTCCATTGTTGTTAATCACTCTGCTGTGGTCAGAGGGATTATTCATCTGAGGAAGGATTACCCATGTGAACATTTGCAAGATTGGTCCCTGAATTAATGCATAAATCGGTGTGGGTTGGTGGGGTATTTTGTTTTTGTTTTTGTTTTTTTTTTCACTCTGCCTTAGTTAGAATCAAGAAGGTTGACTGAGGAGAGAAATGAAAAATTATTTGAGTCCAAAGGAGCTTAGCACAGGATTGTAGTCAATGTAGGTAACAAAACATATCACTGTTATTTAAAAAAAAAAAGAAAAAGAAAAAGAAAAAGAGTTTGTTTATCCAGGCATTTTGTTATGAAAGTAGCACTGTTGAATTTGAGGTGGCAAAGGGAGGGCTGCAAAGAAATCTATGGTTAATAGCGGACAGAAAAGTAAAAGAGAGCATGCATGCGTGTGTTTGCAGGTATGTTTACACACAGGATTTGTGCAGACACATACATGCACATCCTTACATTCCACACAATGGAATCTGCCATCTAAACAGAGCTCTCCAGAATATTCCTATTGCCTGTGCTGCACACACTGTAAACATGGGTTGGAGTAGTCCTTTGAAAAGAATATCAAGTTTATTATCTCCACGTCCCTTTTCATAATAGGTATGTCCCTGTACATAATGAGTAATGAAAGCAGGCAAGCCTGTATTGCAGGGACAATAATGCTTCATGTTAATACAGTCCTTTTCATCATCAAATCATTGTGCAGTCATTAACAAATTAATGCTTACAGCGCCCCTGTGAGGAAGGGAGATTTCACTTTAATAGGATCTGGTAGCACCACCAATTAAAAAGGTTGCCTCAGTCTAATAAAATCCTGTTCAGCTTTGATAAACTGCACGTGTTTTGGCTGAAACTCTAAGCTGGGCACCAGCATGCAGCTCAGATTTTTTAATTATTTCTCAAAAATTTTGTCTGGAGCTATTTGTCTGTCCCTGAGAACAACCCGTAGGAGAACTGGGCTGGTTTGAACTGAGTCAAACAAGATGCCTTGAAAAGCTCTCCTGTCCCCACGCTTTACAGCATGATACTAAGAGCTGTCAGGAGGTGAAGCTCTTTCTCAAGATTTTTTTGCTATCTCTGGGAAAATCTGCCCCAAAGCGGCCAATTAAAAGCCTGGGGAAAATGGCAATTCTCAGATGCTCACTAGAGATGCAGATTTCCAAAACCAGATTCCCCAGTGACTCGGCTCTCACTGGGTTTGCTACAGCAGAGAGAGTTATTCCTGTCATTGCAGTTCAGGGCCAGGACAGGCCAGGAAAAATTGGAGTCTGGATACCTAAGACAAAAGAAGGGAACGTATCTTTCCTTTGCTTTCAGGGGCTGACAGGGAGATCCAACACTGAGACTAGAGCAGAAACTGAAAAGAAACAGCTGAGGGGAAATTCAGGTAATCTGGAAAGACAAGGAGGTTGGAGTATCATTTGGTTGGATTCAAAAGGGACTCAGACGGGGAACAGACTGAGATTCAGATTCAAAGACAGTATGTGTACCAGGAAATGAACGACCAAGTTCAGAGTATAAGTTTAAGAAAAGTATTAATTTCCTTAATCTTAGCACAGTCTTTGACAGGTTTGGTCCTTAGCAGCCTCCCAGGTACCTTCTGGGTGCAGCTTGGAACTCATCACAGACCAGTGTGGTGTTTTCAATAGGCACTACAGACAGCATAATGTAGGGGTTTTTTTAATGGAAAAGAGCATTTAGCCATATGGATAGTTGGTGCTATGTCATTTGGACCCAGGTTTAAAAATTCTCTGGTTATTTATTTGTATTGACCCAGTTAGCCACAGAGAGCTTTGGAGAAAAGGTTGTGCTGAGACACAGCAGTCTGCTTCTCAGTAGGAAGAAGCTGGGAAAATGGAGAAAAATGGGAGGGGAGATAAATCTAATGGGCAACCATCTGTAGCACAAAATCAGGGAAAACTGAGGGGTTAATACAAAAAAACACCGATGTAAGAAAACATCAGAAAATAAATTCTGGTAAAGCACAGAAAATCTGATATCTCTGGGGCTGGTAAACTCACAGGCAAGGCACCTCAGTCTTTACTGAGGCAGGATAAAAGAGACAAATTAAGAAAGAGCCAAAAAAGTTACATTTGATATAGAACTGGAACAGGGAAAGGGAATACAGAGTGAAAGGGGTGGATCTGAGATGGGGATGGGTTAAAAGAACACGAAGACTTGCCTGAAAGAATACTTGCCCCTAAAAGTCCACTCTTCTGCGTACTTGAAATGTGAGGCAGAGTCCCTCAGTCCTCTACAGTCAACAAACAGCATTACACATGCCATCTACTCTGTGAATGATCATGTAATTAAAGTCTGAATTAGAATGCATCTGTACAACAAAGGAAAATCCAGGTTGTGCAAGTAACCTCAATTCTGGGAGCTCTTAATATTTAAGTGCTTGTCTTTGCAACCAGAATAATTTCCTTTCAATTAGGGCTTGTGTGCAAGAAAAAAAACAAAAACAAAAACCCACAAAAAACCAACAAAACAAACCCCCTCAAAAACCCAAAACTTTTTTTTTTTTTTTTTTTTTTTTGTTTTGTTTTGTTTTGTTTTGTTTTTTCTGTGTATCTTGTTTGGGATTTGGGGATCTTAACTCAATTTACTCAATTTAACAAGGTTAAAGATGGATTATAAGCTAGCTTTTGGAAAGCGTTGTCCTTCAGAGCTGTAGTCACAGTCAGTGTGTATTCTTGAAAATTGGGCCTAACTCTGAAAAAAGACTCAAAGCAGCTAATTCATATTTAGGCACCCAGCTGCTTGCTGAACTTTTGAGAGAATGAAGCATGGAGATTAGGTGTGTGACGTTAGTATCCCAATTCAGTGGTCCCTTTACATATGGACCTTTACAGCCTCAGGGGGAAAAAATGGCAAAGTCAGAGCTCAGATTCAGAGCACCCTGACATCCCGTGGCATATTTTACTTCTGAAGCTATGCCCAGCCTTGCTTTGAACGACACATGTTGTAGGCACAGTCTCAATGCTGTATTTATTTGCATGAGTGAATACTTGTTTTATAAAACCCATTCTTGCTCCTATTTTATTCTCCAAGTGCCCAGAGGGAATGACAGTCACGGTCCAGCATTAATGCTGCTGATTTCATGTGTCTCATTCTAACGCAGATGCATGGCAGATGACCAAGTGCTGACAGTGTGTGTGTGTGTGTGTGTGTGTGTGTGTGTGTGTGTGGTTTTTTTTGGGGGCAGCCCACGTAGGAGTTCATCCACACATGCACATATGTGGAAATATTGCAGACAGAGAAGGAGGGTACTCTACAGCCAAACGTGCAAAAATACTCCTCATCAGTTTTCTGCTAGAATTTCAGAGAGACCTTAAAGATTTTTTTTTCCCCTCTCTCTGCCAGTCTCTCTGCCTATTTCACTCCTTCCCTATCTGTTTGTCTACATATCTACAAATATATCAGTTCTTTGCTGTCTGATAGATGATATCTCTACCTGCATTATTTGTTACTGGTGTTGCAAATATGCTCAGTTTCCTTAATGGTCAAATTTATAAATCTGTCCTAGAATTTATGAATGTAATAAAATGTAGATCTGTTCTTATATCTCTTTAAACTCCTATTGATTATTTCTTTTTTGTCTGTTTCTGTCCAGAATAGTAAATCACCTATACAGTGAGCTGTCTTCTGAAGACCAGGCATGCAGGTAGAGACAGTAAAGGAAATAAGCAGGGGTATTTGAATTGTCTGTGGCTTCAACAGCAGTGGGAGAGAATACTCATGGTTCTAGTTAGCTGTGGGGCCAAGCCCACATTAGTAAGCTTATGGAACAAATACAATAGGTTTTCTGGCTGCTTTGTGCACATTCAAGTGTGCATTGTCTAGGAAAGTGTAGGGTCTTGGCCACTTCAGAATGACTTTTCCACCTGGAAGCTGTTTTTCTCTCAGCCAGCCTTCCAGCATCTCAGGAAAACTCCGTATTGCATGTACCTCCCCGTGATCTAAAAGTAATAGTTATAGTACAAGTGACAGCATAATACAAAGATTCAGACTCTGTTTGTTCCATTGACTGAAATAGGAGGGTGAAGAGGTCTTTTCCTGTATTTCTAGCTGGTGGGTTGTGCTGGGCCTGAAATTAGAACAGACAGTTTTCATCCTTTGTGCTTTCTGCATGTATCCATTTAATTTAGGAGCCCCAGTTACATCTGCAGTTGATGTTAAAAGATAGGTGTTATTGAGGGCTGTTCATCTCTCCAGACCTTTAGCTGAAGAGGAAATGGTAGATTAGAATTCAGAAAGCAGAATTGTCAGATCTCTAGGAGGCAGCAGATGAGAAAAATGCCCAGAGAAGGTCAAAAGAGGGACTGGGAAAGGGAGGTAGAGAGGGAAAATTGAAAGGAAATTCAGGAATACAGGAACAATTCTAAGTCACAGTGCAGGCAGGAGAAGGTAAAACAACTACATTTCCTGGAAGAACTAGCAAAGTCTTGGTGAGGATATTAGTTGGGTCAGAAAAATGAAGACTATTCAGAAAAAAATTAGGTAGATAAGGCTACTGAGGGTTTCTGAGGAACTTCTGAACACTTAATTAAACTATATGCAAGAGCTTGGAGGTATAAAAGCATAAAGTCAAAGAGGTCATGCATGGGGAGAAATGGCAAAAAACACATAGGCAGTTCCAGAGTCCATAATGGAGTAACCTCTGAAACTGGCCATAATTCCACAGCTCTGAATTAATCTAAGAGTTTGGACAAATGTTCCAGCTCCATCTACAGAAGCTCCTCAAGGAAACCTTCTATCACTAGCATCTATTGTGTTGTGACAGGAAATAATGGAATGAGTATAAAGATATCATGAGCTTTGTGAATTTATCTACACCAAAAAATGGCATGGGATGAGCAGAGAAGTTTGTACATGTATTTACATGCATATTTTGACACTGAAACTTAGGATATGCCAGGACCAGCTTCACACACAGCTGGAAGCCAGCTTTTTTTGTGTAAAATAATGGGGCAAGTTTAAATATAGGCTTAAACTTCCACCCACTGGCCTGGTTGGAAGATCTGCCATCAGATTAAACAGCAAGTAATCTCAAGCACATGTAGCAAGTCAAACGAAGCACAGGTATCCAAAGTAGGATCAGCTGGAGGCTCAGAGGCAAAATGGGAGAGTTTCCGTGTGCTGTTCATGCTTCTGCTGGCAAGCAGCCAGACAAGCACTAAGAAGAGAAGGAGGAGAGCCCTGCTAGGTCCCAGACTGACAGAATCAGACCTTGCTTTCCAGGGGCAATTGATTTTGAATAGAAAATGCCTGGTCTTCTTCCCAGTCTGTACAGAGGAAAAGAAATACTGTATTTCTTGGTTTTAACTTCAGGAAGTGTGCAACTAACTGGCTAAAGGAGAGCATGGTGTCTGCTTGCTTGCAGTGCAATGTGAGCAGAACCAAGACTCCACAGAATGGGATATAAGGGTTAGGTTATACCAGTCTTTTACCAGAGATATCCAGCAAATGCCAGCCATGTGTATTATTACTCTTGTCTATGAAATCAGTGGGGAGAGAGGGTTTCTTAGTAATGCACGTGAGAGAGAATTCTGATCCCTTGAAGATCTGGGATCAGGTCATGGGGAAATTGGCTACTTTGAAGAGTTTTACGTGGCTGATAAACATTATGTAATGAGATTACAACCCTGCATATAACAACAGATTAATTGTCTTTGGGGTTTAGTTGTTATAAAATATTTTTAGCACAGGGTTTGTCCATCTCTAGGTGATCTTTTTTCGCATCCATACAGCTGAATCAGTTGAATTTCTGTAACTCCATATAGCCTGTGAGCCTCAGGCCTGGGGAAACTTGTCCTACTGACATGTGGTCAAATCAGGCTGTTAGAGCCTGAAAGCTTGGTTGTCTTCCACAGTTACCTCAAGCGGCCAAATTATGACAAGAGCCTTGCTGGTGGTTTTTGAGTTTCCATTACATAAAGTGGATTGGTCTAGGTTTCAGAACCCACAGTATTTTGTGCTTAACTGAAGATGTAGGATACAATTTTTTGTGACTCTATTTTGCAGGAAATTTTCTTCCCAAGAGGGCAAATGTGGCTGCCCAAAGGACATCAGTTCCCTCTGTCTTTACCTCCTCCAAGCTTTACAGAAAATTTAGATCAGATTTCACAGCCCACCCCAGAAAAAAACCACAGCTTTTTCATCTAAAAGGAAGAGCTCCTTCATGCAAATCGGAGTTCTGTTTTAATGATTGGTATAAAATATCTTAGTCCATATCAAGTAAGAATATCCTTTCATGCCAAACAATTAAATAACAAACCTTGCTGCAGTTCAAATCCTCTATTCTACCTTTTAAAATTAAAATAAGAACTGAGAGTCAAAATTTCTGCCTAAGCACATGTTCCTCAATTTCAAAGCATTAAAACTCATCTCAAGTGTTTCTAAGTGTTGAAAGCTGCAAAAAAAAAAAAAAATCTTTATTATTGCCTCTCAAATATATGCATCAAATGCGTAAGTATACATTTCAAAGAACTCCTTTAGCTGCCATATCCTCTTTCTTTCAAAGCAGTCAACTTGGACAGCAGCAGATTAAATACCAAATCATCCCCAGTCATCACACCTCATTGATTTTGCTATACTTGCCATGGTATGTATTGAAGATTTGAAAATCACAGATTCTAATATAGAACTCAATAATGTCAGGTGGGCTTGGGAGAGAAATGTGCCTTCTGATTAATCAATACATCAGCTGAACAATCTCATTGTGGACCCTAATATTGACCTTAGTATTCTGAGACATTTATCCACATAGAGCCTTCAGTGGTTATAATTACTGTTGGGACGTTAGTAGGACCATGTTCTTCTTGCACTTAAGCTTGTGTAAACCAGAAGACATTGTTATAAACTGATTTACATGTGGGCTGAGTCAGGCTGAGCAGTATTAGTCTCCAAACTTCACTGAGTACAGAACAGCTTGTAGACCCAACAGTGTTTTTTGAGTCCCCAGGCTCATATCAGGATGAGTTTCAGGACTGAATCAAGGCTCCTGTGCCATGGTTGCCATGGAAAGAAATGTGAGACATGCAGTCTGGATGGAAACTATTGTATGGTTTTTCAAATCCCCCCTGGTTTGAGCAATCAGTGAATTAGAACAATAGTGATTTAATAAAATGAACAAAATAAATAAGTATTTGCTATTCAGTTTGGATATAATCTTCAAATATGCTGGTTTACACTGAAGCCTAAAGCACTCAGTAGACTTTCCAAAGTTCTGACACAAAGTTTACATTGTGTTGGAAGTCAAGGATGTGAATGACAAGGATGGAATTTCATTCCTGACTCTAATGCTGCTCACAGTAGGGACATCATCTATCCATGCTGACCTCCAGCTTCCCACTAGAACTGAGTAACAGACTCAGTAATGAAGATACACTCTGTTTTTTCAAAAGGGATGAATTTACATTTTTTGCCCACACAAGACCCCAGAAATCAGGAGGTGAACTTTCACCTGAATCTCTGGATGACATTTTATTCCTGACTAATCAAAACTGGCTGCTTGAGACGCTTTTATCCATTCAACAAACACAGAGTGTGACATAGAAAGACCCACAACTAGTCACAATCTCAAGCGAATTCCTGAAACTAGGTGGGAAAATTTCAGTTCCAAGTTCGTAAGTGGTCCATGAATGCATTCAAGAATGGTGATTATGGTACCTAAATACCATATAAAAAATAGCAGTTCCCCTGGACTCGACAATTTCCTGGGAGATAATTTGCATGATGGTGGACTGAGATGCCTGGGAATCTTAGCAAGGATGAAACACTCTTTTGCAATATGACTCAATGCATACAATGAATGGAAAGGGCTGAGTGTAATGCTGCTGTTGGCCCCTATCCAGTCTTCTGATTGAATAACAGTCTGATATCCTCAATCACACACACTCAATCAGACAAGGTCCAAGATGGAAGAAAAGAAAGAAAAGACCAATACAGTCATAACTGTGCTGTGAAACGTGAGTACTTGGAAGTGATAATAGCAGGGGTTTTTAAAGAGACTGGAAACTGTGATGCTTTTCAAGCCATCCTCTCAGAGGCTGTCCAAGGAGAAGTTCAACATCCCTTGGCAATAAGGAAACAGATGAATATAGAGTTAATAATGTTCCCAAGACCATTCTCCTGCTGAAACAGATTCTAATATAGAAGGCTACATATGAGCTATTTTTGTGCCTACAATGACTTCTGTGTTTGCCTCTACTCCCGGCATCACCCTCATTGTACTGTATGTAAAGCACTTTAGGACACATTGGCTATGAAAGGAAGTTCAGTTTGTGAAACCAAATTCTATTTTACCCTCAGTCACTGCACACTGAGCCAGGTCAGCTCTGCATTCATTAACTTTTTTTTTTTTTTTTCCCAGGATTTCCAGCTCCTGCCTGCCTTCAGAGTTACGAAGAAAGCATACACATGATTTTATATAAGTCATACAGATATTATGGTTATGTGTGTAAAAATATATACATGCTTACACATGCACAGAGAGACTTTGTAGAAATGACTCATAATGACAAGCAAGAGACAGGGAAAAATAGCAGTTCATGCCTTTCTTTGCTTGAAATTTCTGTTGCTTTTCTGCTGAATGATGTTCTTTACTATCTACATAATGAATACTCTCTTTCTTCAGATAATTAAAGAGCTGCTGCCCATATCCAGCCAAAATTATATATTTACACATGGTGACCTTCTATTAATAAACATGTGAGATTGCTGCAACTGAACAAAACCTCACAAGCCTTCATTATTTCCCTCCACTAGAGTCTTTGTTATTCTTCTCCTTATGTGTTGAGCACTGGTGAGAGACACCAGCGAAACAGTCTCAATAGAAGGACAAGGCAATATTGTCTTCTTTCTCACACCTGTAGTCTGAAGATTTGGACTGACTCTTTGGTTCTGATCTCTGAGGTGGCTGTGGGCCATTTTTTTTATGTTTCATGAGCTCTAAAATGGAAATAGCTTTATTTTTCCCTTACCTCACTCCCCTCCCCCAGTCTTTCAAGAAAACAATATAAAACCATTATCTTTTTTAAGGTCAAATACTCACACTTGGAATATCACTGTTCATCTCCTGACTGTGATCCTATGCCCACCACCCCCAGCCTACAAAAACACCCCTCTGAAAGTAACTGATGGCTGATTTTGGAGTCCAGTTTTGTGGTCTTCCCTGTAACACTGGAAGCAGAGGAAATTATATTAGACCAACAGGTGAAGCAGGAAAAAGCCACACAATAAACCACCAAAGCCCA
The DNA here is from genome assembly GCA_013400635.1 of Hypocryptadius cinnamomeus. Lineage (NCBI taxonomy): Eukaryota > Metazoa > Chordata > Aves > Passeriformes > Zosteropidae > Hypocryptadius > Hypocryptadius cinnamomeus. The sequence goes on from VYZP01076109.1 coordinate 34,722, forward strand.
AACCCAAAAAGCTCAGTCACATGAGACTGAAGAAATCTTTGGAGAAATCTGATGGGTGAGGAAGTATTTATTGTTAGATTTTTCTCTTGTTTTGTTTTGTTTGTTTTCCTTAACAATATGGCTGGATTAATAATAAGATTGAACTTCCTTCTAATCTAACTCACCTTAATCCAATGCTTGATTAATTTTCACTACAAAACCAATGTCAACATCATGTATTGCACCTCTGAAAGAAAAAAACTAGCTGTATTCACTCGTGTAAAACAGTCTACAAGGAAAGAGACATCTCTCCACCTACGAAAGGCAAACACACAAAGCACATATTGCAGCCTATCATCTTTCCTGTGTGCTGAGGAACCTGAAATCAGCTATTCTTGCTCCCTAACCAATGGACTCCAGCAACGTGCAAGATGAAGAGCTGGAGAAGGAAGCTTGATTTTATTGTTTGTATTTCCCATTAAACAAACACATGAACAATATTCTCATACATGTCTCTTAATTTCAGCATGACTGTGGTCAAGAAAAAATGCAGATAATGAAGCATGGTTAGTTCAAGTTTAGGCACTATGTTATTTACCTGTTTCCCACAGGCTGGCCTCAAGCCCAAGCAAAAGGATTTGCTCCACTCCCTTTCCTGCTCAGCATTCATCATTTCATCTCGTCCTCCTGCTCCCCTGCTAAGGTGTGAGTTGGTTTTTGTTTGATTGCTTTATTTTTTCCTCTGTTAACAATAATTCATTCTCTTTCTCCTCTCTTTTGTTGCACTGGGCCCAGGAGTTTGATTTTCTGAAGGCCTAGTTTGGTGTCCCTTGTTTTATTGTTTTAACTCATTTGGTTGCCAAAAAAACATTTCAATTCACATTTATTTCCCCAATAAATCCTGTTATCTCTGCCTGGTTGCCAGCCTTCTCACTCAGTGTCATTATCAGTTATATCCTATTTGCCCTAATCTAGTTATCCAGTCTTTTTATCAGCTTATTTTATCAGCCCACACACAAGCAAAACGCCTTTGAATGCAGTGGAAAGCAAAGGCAAAGGTGCTCCAGTCCTGTTTGGAGCGGATAATTCAAAAACTCACAGCATGTGACAAGGCAGTTCTGAAAGAATTCTTGGAACCAACGTCCATGCAAAGTAGCTCAGGACAGCGATTGTCCTCAGAGGCCAGGTAGGCTAAATGATTCCTCCCAAGCCATGCTGCAAACAGTAATCTGGGAGCAAGATCTCCAAGACTCTGCTTCATAACATCACACTACATAGCCAAGAAAATCCCCCACTTTTCCCCTGGCTGACAGCAGTAGGTTTCTGTGGCTGGCCACTTTCTAGCCTCTCACAGACTATTCCAGGTACTCACTGATGGAAAGCACTCTCCTGGTAAAGAACATTTTGGCAATCTACACAGTGTGTCCCTATTTCCCATTAATATAGGTAGTTCTCATCCACTGTTATGTGTTTCTGAGTCTGGGCTAAAATTTTTTACAGCTATTACTTCTGATTGTCTAAAAGGCGTGTCTTGAAATGTTTGAATTCTGTATGTAAAGCACCATCTTTCACCTGTCAGATCCCTTGAAAAATCTGCTCCATGGTTCTCTGTGTTGAACCAATAGCCCAGAAGTGCAGTGCAATGGCCTCCACAGATAAGGTGCAAAATTGTGGTCCTAAGAGGACAGAGATTGTGAGAACAGTGTCGGTTTAACAGCAGATAGATAGCAACCAGGCAGAGTTTTAGATCTGTGATTCAAGGAAAAACTTCTCCTTGATTGATAATGAAGCATCTGTATATGGAGAGTAACTGTGATTATTCCTTTTGGACTTTGTGTAGAACAGGCTCTGAGACCTTCAGTAACTATCAGTAGTCAGGACTTGATTTTATATCTCATTTGAAAGAAGGCATCTGCAAGATCAAAATATCCTTCATGGCCTTAGCAGAGCCCTACTTGGTAATTGGCATGAAGTGGAAAAGGAAAGAGGTCTTATAGTGACTCTTTCCATTTCCTGAGCCACTTGGGTTTCCCTTGCAGATCCCTAGCTAAATATTATTTTAAGCTTGCACTAGAGGCAACAACATAGTTAAAACTGAGTTATGATACCTTACAATGCAAACTTCTCCTGCATTACACTTAAGTGATTTAATTGTTTCTTCAATCCTTTACTAAAATTAATCAAGAAAAATGTTTCCAACACGTTGTTTTCTCTTTGATATGGAGGTACACGGATCCTTTCACTGACTTAGAAAGCTTTTAAAGCCTTTAAAGACAACTTATCTAGAAATGTATCTTTTTTTTTTTTGCCTTTTTTTTTTTTCAGATATTTTTTCAGCACACCCATTAATTTAAAACAATCTCTCCACGCTTTCTATTTCACCCTCTGACTCATCTTTAGGATTTCTCAGTCATCTGCTGTGTAGTGGGAGTTGAAATAATCAGCAGAAAAGTTGGGATCTTGTCTCCCTTTTTGCCTAATGCCATAATGGAATTGAGATATGTCAAATAAAAACGGACTCGACAAAGATGCATTAAAAAAATAGATACAAATAATCTACAGTGTTAAACTCAATGAATGCAGCAGAATCTAATTAGTAGTAATATTGTTTTTTAAACCTTTGTCTGTTGTGCAGGCAATCAGTTTTAACAACATAAGAGGGAACAATTCAACAGCTACAATCTAGGAGACGGAGACTCAATTTCCTCCTTGAGCACAAACTCTCTGCGTGACTGTTTCTGTTGCCCATATGTCAGGGAGGAATTATAACACCTCTTTCCTTCACAGGAACGTTGGTAGGATAAATACATTGACGACTGGGAGGCACACAGGTCCAGACTCATCCCACTTAGCTGTGACACTTGTCTGAGGAAACCAAGAAGAAGTTTTGTTGTTCAAGGATATAAATTAGAGGCAGAAGGATGGACATCTGCAGATGGGTTAGGAGCTGTTTATAATTTTCCATTGGATTCACAATGCCATGTACCTGGGGATGGGATGCATGTGTCTGAACATGTGTCTCAAATGCCCTACAAAAGCTAAGACATGTACTTGGGGCAGACAGATACGACACAGGACTCCCAGGATGGAGTGGGATGTCCCACTGCTCCTTCTGTGACAGTGGATGTCTATGTTGAAAAAACTGAATTTTGCTCAAAGTGTTTAATATAGGTAAATAAAAGCCTCAAGCCTTAATAAATTACTAAATAACTTTCCTGAGGTTCTGCGTCCATTAGTCAAGAACACCTCTGCACCCAGGCCAGGAACCCCAGCTAAACACAGCTTTGCAGGCCACAGTGGTTTAAAAAATCATATTTAGACATATTCCTTCATCAGACAAATTCCTTCCTCAGCACTGGAGATACAAACCTGGTCCATCATATCAGTGGTTTCTTTTCCCATCTCTCAGCTCTGGAGACTTGCCTCTGATTTGCTGAGTGTGAAAGATAGTAAACTCTTCTCTGTCCTCTTGATTATTCCTTCCAAACTTGCTAATAGCTGACCAGCTTTCCACTGTACTGTAGCACAGTATATAATAATCTGCAATTATTGTCCATTTAGGCTTTCCCCTGGGTCTGCTTTATTCCTGCCATCAGTGGGCCCATACACTGCTTTTCTGCTGAATTTACTATCAGATTCATTGCTGCTGAGGAGGAAAAAAAAAACCACTGATGATCTACAACCTGTTATATAATTTTTCTGTCTGTTCTTATCTTTTTTTTTTTCTTTGCTGTTCCTTGGCCTACTGCAGACACTTTATGAAAATTGCTTTATAATAGGCCTTGCTCAGCTGTTGCATCCTGTTTTGTTCTGTAGGATAATTTCTAAAGTTTTTTGCTGCTGTTTTTTCACTTCTGTACAGCAGTTAAAGTTTACAGGATATCTGGAGGTCAGTATACAAAACAGCTGTGTTTTCACTCTCTTTGACTTGGCTTCTTCACCCTCTTTTCTCATCTGGACAGCCAAGGTGGACAGAAATCCTAGCCTGGATATTGTATTTTATTGCTTTTCATTTTCAGTAGAAGGGAGAACACTTTTACACCAGGTCTGATCTTTTTCTTAGTATCTACACAGGAAATTCACTCTATCTCCAGAGCTTCTGTCTCCTGTCTTTCTTCTCAGTCTTGGCTATGCTTCAGGCTTGGGGTGTGTAGGCTAGTAAACCTTTCATCCTTTGAACTGACATATAGCTAATTTCTCAAGGCAAAGTCAGGAGGCAGTGCTGTGACTTACAAACCAAAGGGCTATGAGTAGGAGCAAAATTTCTAAACAATTCAGACAATTCAGGTTACTGTACATTTGAATTTGCAGAGGCACACTGTCACTACTCCCACTTCTTTAATACATTTTGGGTAATTTTTTTGTTCAGTATTGCACTCATTAATTGAGTTAATCAATTAATTGCACACATCATTGAGTTTTTCCAGTTTGTCCCTGTAAACATTACAATTAATGTCCTGCACATTCTCAATCAGATCCGAATGAATGCTGCCCAAAGGGTTAAACACAAACAGATCCTCATTTAAACAAAACCAACCTCTGCTGAAAATCATTAATATATACGCATGAATATGCTTCTCTATCTCCCCAAAACCACGCCTAGGCTTGGTTAACAGGAATGACCCATGTCTAGACCCAGCTGTTTCAGGGGTGGCTTCACTGCTGAGTTCAGCGGAAGCGAGGAGCTCTGCCCACAGCCCCTCTCTCCTGCTTCACCACCCTGCTCCACCTCTCCTGTGTCCGGTGGTCGTCCTGGGGGTCCTTGGACCTTCGCTGCAGGAGGCTGTTTGTGCTACCCTCTAGTGGCCAAAGCACAGAGAAAACACACAAATTAGGAGCACAGGCAAAATTTTACGTGAAGGAGATGATCACAGATTTTATTTTTAACAGCATGAAATTAAAGCAAACAATTTTGGAAAGGGGAAAGAGAAAAAAAACCAAAAAACAAAACACAAAAAACCCACCAAACCACCCAACAAATAAATCTGTTTAAAGATGAAGGTTGGGAATGAATTGGAACATCTAAAATATGAGTGTCTTCTCACATTTGCATAACACAAAACCTTGATGAAATGGAAGGTGATTTTGTAGTCTAGGCAGGGAAGCAGAGTATTTTAAAACATCAGAGATTTCTTGTGTGAACAGAAGGCAATAGTTTGATGTTCCCACTCAACCTCAGAAAAAATATGACAAAAATACTGTGTTTCCCTCACTATTTGTTTCTTTTGACTATAAATTTTTCAGCAACAGAAACTCTCCTACATCGTTCATACAACTCAGTGAAGTTCTTCTCTAGGCTGAACCCTACGCCAACAGTGAAGTGAATAAATAATGTTTGATGAGTTACAAGACTGTAGAATGAGGTGAGATGGAACTCCATGGTGGAGAACTCTTGGCCAAAGACAGATGTTTGAGAGCAGTGGGGGAGAAAGATTTTCCAAAGCTGCTGATCCACCTGAGGTTCTAGATTCTACTGCAGGACTCATGCAGGGCAAGGGGGAAAATTCAGGCAAAGATAACGAAGGTTAAAGGGGCAATTCAGCTAAGTCACCTCTGAGAAAAATAAATCTAAGGTGTGAGGCTGAGTGCTGCAGCATCACAAATGGCACCAAGATTTAACGTGTACTACAAAGCAACTAAACATCCCCCAGTGTTCCATTCCTTTCTAGCTCATACCAAGAATTATTTGAAACATTCAAATAGGTGCATTTTTGGCCTATTCTGACCCTCTGAAAGGTATAGATTTTTGTAGAGGAAATAGGCTCAACAGAAGATATGTGAAATGCTGGGGGACAGAACCAGCAGAATTCATGTTCTTCCATACTTGCTTTTCAAACCAGTGGAAACAATATTTGACAGAAGACCTATTTCAATCCAAGATTTGAAATAGGAATTTTATGGCTATTTGTAAGGTTGCTGGGAGCTATGGTAGAGGTGTTCACACATATTACTGCTGGTCTTATGTCCTTTCAAAATCTAAGGTCCTTTAGCAGAGGTTCAGATTTCTCAGAGGTCCCCCGTTCATCTACACTGAGTAAATTTAACTACTAATTATCTGAATATTCAGATGGTCTCAATTGTTTTCAAAACACCATGTTATGACTTCTGTGAGACATGTGTTCTCACTTGGGATAATACCAAGTTACAATACAGATGACAGAGAAGACACTTAGGTGAAAACTTTTGCCAGTAGTTTAAGGTTACAAAACAGAACAAAACAGAACAAGCCTTTTAAACTGATTTAGGTAGAGTGAGGCATCATCGAATTGTATTACCTGGTAGCTCATAATTATCTTACTGTATTTATAATACTAAGCAAGTAGAAGACTGTTACCATTTTGTTTGTGCTGTGCTGCTGGAGACATATGCCCAATGAGGGTGTTTTAGCCTCATTAAATAGTAACCCTTAATTTTAGGGTCTTGATGCAGCAGGCAAAAATCAAAGTAAGACTTACATTTATAAAAAACTCATGAGTTTGTCAAATACAGGATAAGACAGCAGCTGAGAGTTTTGAACAGTTGCTTAGTGTTTGTCTTGAAACACTCCCAGGGAAGGAGGGCAGGCAACCTAGATATAAATTGGAAGAACAGATTAACCCTGACATTTCTAGGTCAAGGGAATAACCGAGGTCATGTCTTTCCCATGCCTACCAAAGTCACATCTGCACTGATCAGGAGAGCTCATGGAAGTACTGATACAAAATTCAGGAGGGCAAATGGTGCCACTACTCTTCAAAATGCAACACGTTAACAATTACTTTTGTTTTCACTCACTACATCACTGTGCATGTTCTACCCTGTCTCTCTAAAGCAATTTTATAAATCATTGAAGAGAATGGTTCTATTTTTGCCTCAAATATCCTAGCCTTGAAATCTCATGAATATTTTCCAAATTAGGTCTTCAGTTTACTAGATCATCTGCTTGTCTCCTGGTTCTGTGTGTTACAGAGGGTTTCTGTTTAAGGAGAAACAAAAGTCAATTCTGGTTATTAAGACATGGAAGATAACTCAGGGTGAGGATATAGAATCATGAAATCATTTATTCCTTTGTCCTTCTAAGGCTGATCTTCTGCCTGTTTGAGGCCTGACAGGTCTCCACTATGTTTTAAAGAACCCTGATAAATGGAGATGCTGCAAGATTTCCAAAATGTTTACTCAGCTACTTAAGTGTACCACATCAGGAGAGCATACTACTGGGGTCTACTTTAAAACTTTGCTGTAACTTAAATCCATGCCTTCTTTTCCTTTTCATGGCGCCTCTGGAAAATAATTCATCACACTTACCTTGGCAGCTCTTGAACTGAAGAACCATTACTTTGCCTCCCACGTTTTTGGACAAACACCCAGTTTCTTCCACTTTTCTTTTGGAGGACAGGTGTAACTTAATCATGGATCACCATATTTATGTCCATGATATTCCATTATTTTATTTTTGCATTAGGATTTTGTTGTTTGTGTTAATTCCTGTCTCACACATGAACATAAGTAGGAATTATTTTCTATTTGGCCTTCATTGTCTGTAACTCTGCATCTCAGCCTTTGTCCTCTGACAGGAGTTTAGAGAAGATGCTATGACACTGTAGCTCTGGTACCACCAGGTGCAAGGATTTCAGGGGCTGTGCTTCAGTCTGTGTAAGAGCTGTAGGTTTCACCACAGTGACTGCAGTTTTTCCATCTCAGACTCCAAGCTATTGTCACCCAGTAAGTGAGGACACCACTGAAAAATGCTGAGCCCTGCCAATGGGCAAGTAATTTATTTCTAGGACTCAGGGAGTGAGAGCAAATATTGTCCTCATTGCACATTACACAGAAAACCCTTTTCAGCTGTCTTATTGCTACCTGTATGACTGTGAGTAAATCATTAAGCTTTCTCTTGCCTAAGTTTTTTCTCACTTTAAGATGGAGAAGGAGATTTCCAGACCTCATAAGGAGAAAAGAATTTAAAAGTGCACAATGGTACTAAAAAAATTATAAGATGCATAAGCACCATCATGGAAAGAACAACTGCATTGTAGCAAACTCTGAAGAACTGACACTCTTCAGATGAAACACAAAGATCTAGGTACACAAAAGCCTTTTACTGTTTAACTCATAAACAAATGCATTTGCTCCAGGAACAAATCATAATATGTATAAAAAATACATGCCAGTTTACCTCAAATGAGATTTCCCATACATATTAATTTTACGAAGAATTTATACTGTAGGCATTTCTTGTTTTGCAGGGTACCAAAGTCAGGATGAGAAATAAATACAAAAATTGGTTTCTTAGTGTAGCACCACTTTAAATGTCAGTTTCTTGATAATTTACATGACTCGTGCATTTGTCTATTTCACAGGCAATGTGGAAGCTTCAGTGCTTTCAATAGGTAGGATTTTTAAACTGCCTAATTTGTAAACTATGCAAACGATGGCAATTTGCAACTGTAATTATTCCTTAAGTGGAGAGTTTGGCATTTTGTAAAGCAGATAATAGTTCAGATAATGGATTCATGAGATGTTGTTGGGTCTTGTCACCTCGATAAAACAGGCCATTTTCTCTCTGATAAGCAGCTCTGGTTTTCCTGTTTCTTCCTAAGGTTGATGACACTACCCATTATTTGGCCCTAAATTCAGTTCCTTACAGCTCTAACATCTTGGATCTTGGGTACTTTCTTGTCGTCCTAGGAAGAAAAAGAAGAAGACAAAAACAAAACAAAACAAAACAAAACAAAACAAAAAAACCCCAAAACAAAAAAAAAACCAAAACAATACAATTAAAAAACCCCCAAAAACCCCAAAAAACCTGCCCCCAAAAAAACCCCACAACAAAAAACCCACCAAAAACAACAACAAACAAAACCCCCAAAAAATCAAACAAACAAAAAAAGACACAACCAAGCAAAAGAAAAACAAACAACAATGAAAACCAATCAGCAACTTGTGTTCCCCCCACCTCCCCTAAAAACCCCAAAGAAAAACAAAACAAAAAAAATTTAAGCCAATTCAATACTCAAAAAGTCCAAAATAACTGTTCTCTTTTTTTTTTTTTTTTTTTTTTTTTTCCTGATAACAAGACTAGTGAAAAATATATTGCTTATCCTATCTAGTGATTTCTGGTACTATTTTGTTAATTAAGCTTTAAAGCTCTGATAAGCTGTAGTAAAGATTCATGATCTCAGTGGGTCACTTGCTGTGACCAGGATTTATTCAATGCACAGGCCTCTAAAATTGACAAGCTCCTTGAGTTCTTTGAGACATCTTAAATTTCAGCTGCTAAATTCAATTTCAGCTCCAACTGCAGTTTGGGTGGTGGGCTGTGAAACTCAGCATTTCAGTACCTGAAGGTAATGACTCTCCTGTGCTTTCCTGGTATACATCCTTTCTCCTCTCCTCGAGTGAGTCTTGTTTGGAGAAGATGAGGAAATTGCTTGCTGCACACATGAGAAAGAGAAACCTGGCTTGAGAATGCTGGAAACAGCTCAGGACAAGAAATTTATATGGCAGGAAAAATAGAGGAGAAGGAGTGAAAAATAAATTGGAATTAGGTACTGTTGAGGAGGAAAGGAGGGAAACTAAAAATGGACTGGACAGTTGATTCATTTAATTAAAAATGAATAGGGTGTGGGACAAGAAGACAAGAAGGATCTGAGGACAGATGCTGTGCTGTGGGCAGAAACCATTGTGGCCAAGCAATATATGCAAGAAAGGGCAATTATCCTAATTGATGAAAATGCTGAGTCTTCAGCAACAAATGAATTCACTACAGCTGGATTTTGAACATGCGAAAGGGAGTGTAAAGTGAACCACAATGTAAGGTCAGGTACTGGCCATTTTCATAGAGAATCTGTGATTTTAAACTTTAATATCTCAGTGCCTCAATTTACCAGCATATAGGATATGCCACCAAAACAATGAAGAACTGTAAAGGAATCCTCTGATCTATCCATACATTGAAAAGGAAGCAAATTTTTAAAAAAGCTTTTTAAAAGAAACAAAAAGACCCTTTTAGAGCTTTTCCTCCTCCCCCTGCCCCCCAATTAAGATGTATTATGACAATAATGAACGTTTCCCTTTGTTAATAGAACAACTTTTTAATATAATCGTTTTTTTAAACTCCCTGGGAGCAAAATATCTGACTAAGTTAAAAATACACCTCTGTCCTTCACATGAGTATTTAATTATATAAAAGACTTCAGTTTTCAGTTCTCCTCATCTACACTGCCTGTTTTCCTCAGAGTCATGTGAGAGGAGCTAGAAATAAAACATAAGTCTGTGAATCTTTCCTGTTGCAAGCCAGGAAGCTGCCAGCACAGTGCTCCTTGATGCAACGGGGAGTGGTGTTTTTTATCCGAGACGAACATTTGCAGCATCTAAACTCACTTCCCCAAGCAACCATCAGATGGTAGCAATGCTTGTTTGCTATCTACCATGGGCCTGATTCAAAATGGGATGCAGAAGCCCAGGCATTACCTCCAGCCCCAGCAGCCACCCAGTCGCCTTTGGAGAGTGCCCTGGTGTTAGCATTTCGGAGGACACGGAAAAAGCTGCAGACCTGAGTGTTAATGCTGAGCTAGACACTATGCAAAGCAACCTGATCTTATATGCACAGAGTTGTAGCCAATAGCCCCATGCATGAGGGAACAGATGAAACCCAAGGGAAATGCAGATGTCCTGTCCCTGGGTTTGTTCCCTGGGTTTTGGTTTGCTGCAAAGGAGGACTCAAAGGGGTGTGGAAATAAAAATACCACGAAAATTAACTTGGGACCTTGAAACTAGCTGTAGTAGAGACTCTCAGGGAAATCGATCCAATGTCGCAAAAGGGTGATAGAGCAGACTCCTGTAGCATGTAGGAGTCCTTGGTGAAGTGATAAAAAGCTTTCTTATTGAAGGCCTGGCCTAAGGTCACTGAAAAGGTCATGGAAAACAGCTGTCTCCTAGGGATACTGTTAGTCAAGCATCATCCTTGAGGCTGGGGACAGGAATCAGTGCCCCTGATTCTAAATGTCACACAGTAAGACACTTAAGCCTGACTTCCCATCTGTGTTCCCTGTACAGCCCATGGTGAGACAGAGACTCAGAGAGAGAGAGAGAGAGAGAGGGAAAAAACTTTTCCCAGTTTAGACTCCTGGCTTGAGGTGTGGAAAAGCATCCCATGAAGGTGTCTGTTTTTCTCCACTAGACGGAAATGGATCTTGTTTTTCTCACTTAGATTTTGATCCTAAGTGTCTAAGGCGGTATAAAGCAGTGCCCATGTTTTCCATTGAAAGGTGCAATTCGCAACATTTGTTCTGCTTTACTGTCCTAGGCAAAAGGAAAAAAAAAAAAAAACCAAACAAAACCAACTTTATAAAATGTAGGCAAATGACATCTTATCACAAATATCTGTAACCATCATATGTACTTCATTAACAATTTTAAATTAAATTAGGCCTTTCTAGTTTCTTAAATTACTGAGTTTCTCCTGAGATATCAGTGGGACGTTCATCAGTACTTAGAATCTGTTCACTCATGCTATTTTTTCAGGGACTGACTCCTTTAAAATGTGCCATTGCTGCTCTGAAGTACCAGATCCAACTTTCCAGGGACAGCTATCTTTTTGAGTTTTCTTGCTTTGCTGTTTGGTGCTTGTGTGATGGTTTCTTTGGCAAAAACGTCCCTTTTACTTGCCTTTGTCCCCTCTGTCAGCACATGTCATTCACTTGGTTTTCCTGAGGTTGCTGAGGCGAGCAGCTCTGGCTCTGGTAGGACTGGCAGCAGAACACTCTGGTGCAGTGCACACCAGAGTTTCCTGACCTGAGGGAAGGAAAGCTCAGGAGGAGAGAAGCTCAGGAGGAGATGGGAAGCTCAGGAGGAGATGGGAGAGCTGCTGGAAGCCCACAGATCACGAGGCTTTGGATGACAGAATCCAGGTGGGACCAGTGGGAATAGTGGCCAAGCCTCCACACCCATGAAATAAGGCCTTAGGGATCACTGGCAACCAGGAGGAACACCAGCAAGGTGGGAAAACAGGGCATGACACAGCCATCAAGGCATAGCCTGGCAGTTTGGCCAGCAGTTCCTGCCAAAATGCATGCAAGAAGGGCACTGAAGCCCTGACAGCTCTATCAGGGTGCAATGGTGTCCACGGGGCAGAAAGGCAGAACCTCTGTGAGCTCCACACCCGCTGTGACTGAGGCAGCCACCCTGGCAGGGTTCTGGGAGAAAACCCAGCTGCAGGGTGGGTCCTGCTCTGGTGCCAGTGGGAGGTCACCCAGGCAGACAGGCTCCTCTGCCTAGCGACAATTCCTCTCAGGAGAAGAGGAGTAGTTTGAGGAGTGTTAGGGAATGTGAGACAGACTGGCATTGCACCCTGTCTTCCTTGAGACAGGCCTGACAGACAGACAGACAGGGTGCACGTCCCTGTCCTCTCCCCACCTCATTGAACACATGGACTGAAGGGACAGAGGGCAAGGGAGACAAGTTCCTGCCCAGCACAGCAGGTGTGTCTGTGACTGCAGACCAGCCCCATTCCTTAGGAAATGCTGCTGCTGCTGCCCTTGGGCCCAGTTACCAACATGAAGGGAAGGACCTTGTCTGGTAGGGCCCTGAGATCATTATTCAGTATTGATTTCCCAGGTGGGCACAACACCATGAAGTTACAACAAGAAGTCTGAGAGCCAGCAGGAGAGACTTCAGGGCCTTGGGAGGAGTGGCTGAGGGCTCAGGAGCACAAGCAGTGCTCTCCTCTATCCTTCTATCTGCAGGGAATAATGAGGTAATAAACAGGAAGAAACATGGTTTGGCTTCTCAAACCACTGGTGTGCTGAAACAGATGGTTTTAACCTCATCAGAAGGCCAGTAAGGAGAGGTGGTGGGGTAGCCATGTATGTTAGGGAGTGTTTTGCTTGTCTAGAGCTTAATGATAGTTGATGATTTATGGGTAAGGATCAAGGGGAAGGCCAATGCAGGCAACAAATAGGACTGATCAGTAATAATGTGATCACAGAATGGACTGGGTTGGAAGTGACCTTAAAAACCCCTTAGTTCCAGCCCCCCTGCCATGAGCAGGGACACCTGCCACCAGCCCAGCTTGCTCAGAGATGGAGGCAGTACTCTAGGTGGGGTCTCACCAGAGCAAAGTAGAGGAACACCTTGCACCTGGTCCTTCTCAACATCCTGAGGATCCCACAGATATTGTCATGGCTGGGCTGTAGCACACTCCCATAATGGCATCTGCATTATCTGTTTGCCCCTGGACTCTTACCCAGAGCTCTCAGCTCAGCTGTGCCATTGCCAGCTGGGAGCTCCACACATTCCAGCCCTTCCATTACAAACAGTGCCACCCCTCCAGCTCTCCTGCCCTGCCTATCCCCCGTGAAGCACCTGTTAACCCCCCAACAGGGCACTCCACTCTCAGCAGGTTTCACTTACACCTGTGATGTCAAATCTCTGGGACTGGGCCAAAGCTTTAAGCTCATCTTGGTGCAATGGGACAACCATTAAATCAATTCTTTATCCATCTAGCTGTTCACTTGCTGAATCCATCTATGTTTGGAGAGAAGATGTTGAGGGCCACCATGTCAAAGGCTTTACAGAAGTCCAGATGAATGACATTTATACCCCTTCCCTTGCCCACTGATATAGCCACCCATCATAGAAGGCCACTGAGTTGGTCAGGCATCCACAGCTGGTCAGTGATGTGATGGTCAAAGCCTGCCCCAGGCATAGTAATCATGGAATAATAGAGTTTTTGATTCTTGGAGAAGTAAGCACGAAGGGGCCAGCAACACTGACACCTTGGACTTCTAGAGGGCAGACTGTCCTGCTTAAGAGGCTGGCTCCTCAGAAAAATAAAGATATTGAGGTGCTAGAAAGTGTCCAGCAAAGGACAATGGAGGGGAAGGATCTGGAGCATAAGTCTGATGTGGAGCAGCTGAAAGGACTGGAGTTGTTTCATCTGGAGAAAAGGAGACCTTATTGCTCTCTGAAAATATCTAAAAAGAAGTGAAGTTTAGTCTCTTCTACCAAGTCAGAGCAACAACACAAGAGGAAATGGCCTCAAGTTGTGTCAGGGGATTTTCAGATCGGATATTAGTAAAAATTTCTTTATGGAAACGGTTGTCAAGATTTGGAACAGGCTGCCCAGGGATGTGATTGAGTCATCATACCTGTAGCTATTTAAAAGGCATGCAGATGGGGCTCTCAGGGACATGGTTGTGTGGTGGACATAACAGTACTGGGTTGATGATTGGACTCCATATTCTTAAAAGTGTTCTTTTCAATATAAACAATTATATGGTTTGATGGCTCTAAGGACACAGCTTCATTAAACCACAGGATGGATGCTTGGGGCCTCTTTACTGCTTAATATGTCTAATTCCCATCAGTAAATTACAAAACTGTAGCCCACTGTCAGACTTTCTGATCACAGGTGTACTATATTTAGCAAAAATAGATTTGGCATGTCTGATTACCTGTTTAGCCATAATGTCTCCTTGTAAGCTCTCAGGGAAGTTAGAATAATACTCTAGAACAAGTACTTTATTTTCCTCTGTCAGCATAATCAGACTTATGTCAGCTTTGCTCCAGAGAGCCTTTTATTTTTTACTCCCTGAGTCAGTGACATTGAAGTTTTTTGACTTGGACTGGACTTATATTTGTGGCATGTATAGTAAGTCTTGACAACTCCTTAAAAGTCAATTTATATTTGTCCAGCTGTTTTGATTGTTTTTTTATTGTTGTTTGTTAATAGATGTTTTAGCATTTTCTTAGGCTTTTCAATTCTTAACTGGCCCTAGTAGGTTCCTAGAATTAGTCTGAGTGCAGCCACAAAGCAGGAGGGATGGAAATGGTCTGAACAAATTACTTTTATCCTACATGCGTGTCACCAGACAATACAGTCAGCTTGGTCACCCTCGTGGTGTCTCACCAGAACTGGGATACTATGTTTTAGCTCCCAAGATGTGCAGCTTCTTTTTCAGAATTGTTATTTAGCAAATACAGTATGATTTTTAAAGTTTTTTTTGTTAAACCAAAGAATAATCTCAGAGGAAACCTCTGCACTGTATTCCTTCATACTTCAGCAGATGTTCCAGAGAGAGGGACTGAAGTTTCAACTGTCTGCAGAGTTTAGTTTTATCTCACAAATCATATAAAAACCAAAAAAATGTATTTCTAGCATGACAATAGGAAATCATGAGATGATTACACATGGTTTACGGCCAAAATGGAAAAATACCTCTTTTTAAATAAGTACACGCTGCCTTTAGCACTTAGAGAAACTTATGGCTGTAAATGAATGTGTTCTATTTACAGTCCTTTACTGAGACTTGAGCACATTAACATCCAGGTGCCTTCTCTGCCTGACACTTTTTTGGATAGTCAGCCTGGTGGTCAGTTTTCTGTATTGCTCAACTGTGCAATTTCCCTTTCTTTTGCTGCAAAGTGACTAGTGATGACTTAAGCAATTGACTTCAACACATCAAAGAAAATAATGTATTTGTTTCCATGCTCACAATTGTTTGAGGCTGCCCAAATCCACCCATTTTGGAGTTCTAGTGTCCCATGCTAGAGCCATCACAACCAGCTTGGCTCTCTGCTGTCCATGGTGTGGTTTGTTTGTAGGGACCTGGGTCAGGAGCTGAAACCAACCAAAACATCACAGTGTGGAAGTGATGCCTCCTGAATGTGCAGAGATCTAAGGCATTTGTGGAAGCACATGTCAAAGTTCTATCTTATTAAACAGGAAATATTTTGCATTAAACCTGACCTTTCTTTTCCCATTTTCAGTCTTATTCTTCTCTTTAAGGATGACAGGACACATTTTATTTTTGGTCAATTTGGAAACACCTGTAAGTGGGAGATACTTCCTTCTCCCCTTTACTCACTTGAGCAGTCTCATGGCAGTAAGATTATAAAAGATTTTCTTTTTGCCTCCTTTTTAACAAGAAGCTCTATTTCCTGACAGTTGCAATGGACAAAATTTCACCTATGTCCTGAGAACTTTTCTCTCTCTGCTATGGATTTCCAAAATGGTTCCAGTCCTCTAGGTTGTTCATTTTTTTGTTTGTTTCCAAGGATGTGACAATTGCCACGCAGCAAGCATTTCTGCTAAATAAAAAATCTTTTGCTTGTGCGACATCGTGGAAAGCAGAAAACTTGGAAGAGAGGATGATGCAATAAATTGCTTTTAACTGCTTGTTGGTGACCTTACTGCATAGCCTGAAGGTGGAGAGTTTCTCCCCACAAATTCTCTCTGGCCCAAACACCTATGACTGAGCCACACCACTACTTGCTGAGAGCTGAACCCATTTTGATCTTGTTGATGTCATCAAAGGGAAGGAAGTGGGTATGCATAATGCAGATGCTGGGTTGAGCAATGTTTCTCCTCTTGTGGCAGTGACAGGGCTTGTGCTTTGATGTGGCTTTGAAAACCCTAGCTGTACCTCTGAGCATGAGACTTTAGGAGTCTCAGCAAATTTGTGGAAATTGTATTCTCTTGACTTGCAATAACAGCAGCTGATATATATCAGACCTCTACTTTAGCCATTTTTTTTCTGTTGTTGTCAGAATGATGACTAATGTTTCTTGCTTGATGGGCAACAAAATAGGGTGGATAGAACATAGTCAAAAGTTAAATCAAAGTCATCTCTGGTTACTAAAAATCACCATTTGGCAGAAGTGAAAGAGATCGAAAATCTGGGATCTCAGATTTTTGCCTTTGGTTTGAATGCCAGTCATCCATATGAAATTTTTCTGAGTCTGTAAAATTTAGATTCTGAATCTTTAAAATAAGTAAATTAACTTAAAATAAATTAAACTCAAATAAATTAAAATATAATTTCTAAACCTTTCCATTCCTGACCCTGCCAAGGGTCTCATTTAGCCCTCACTCAGTTATCCAGTGTAAGTGAGAGAATGTTCAATGACCTCAGTGTAGGGTCAAATCATGCATGAAGAGCAAGACTTCTTCTCCCTTGAGACAATGTACCTGTCCAAGGAAATTGCAGAGATGTTGAAAGAGGTGATTCATCGTTTGAAGAAGCTGAAAGCTATTTAGGTACTTTTTCAAAATAATAATGGAAAGATTATAATGTACAAATTGAAAACCATACATAAATGACAGCCATCTGTTTGTTTTACAATTTAGAAACTCCCAGAACATTACCCCTCAAATAAAATAACTCAGCTGTTTGCCAAGAAACACAGAAAGAGATTGCTACTTCTTCACTATTGGTAAGACTTATCCCCAATTTCAAAAGATAATGTATTTGGAGGGAAAAGAGAAACAGGGAAGCCCTGAGAGGGGGAAATGTGGTGGGCAATGAATATCCACTGGCATCAGCCAAACCAGGGCACTTTGCTGTCTGTCCTACAAGCTTATGAGTTATATCAAGTAAGATTTCTTCATTATATCGGACATACTTTATTTTAACCAAGGAAAATTCTCAGATGCCTTGAACTGATTTTGTGGTAAACATAAGCAAACCTAAATAGCTGTTTTATTATAGCTTATTGTGCAAGTGTTGGTTCATAATAAATCATTGTACTCTTTAGAAACAAGCTTGAAACAAGTGCATAAATATTAAATGGCCCCAGGAATAAAGACATTTTTAGCAAAATTATTGAGTGTGGTTTGCCAAATCCACTGGGTAATCCAAACTCCCCATAGTCATTTAAGGACCAACGTGTACTACCATTTATAGTAATGTAAATCCACTGTAACTCTGTTGAAGTCAATAGAGTTATTCAAAATTCACATAAAAAAATAGTTTGGTCTCTAAAATATAAACAACATAATTGCCTGAAATTCTATCTGTTAGGATAAAAGAATAAAAATTCTATACCTCTCAGAAATGGGAACTAAACCTATCTGTACTATGTGTGTAAATTTAGGCAAAAAGATTATACTGATTTCGTTCGTGTAATAAAGATCTTATACCCTAATCAGAAATGTTGAAGCAGAAGTTATTAATTTAAAAAATAAAATGCAATTCTACATTTTAATAATTGCCACAGAAAAAGAAGAGGATGAGATCTGTCGGTTTTGCAAAGCAGAGATATTCAGACCAATATTGCTGCTTGGAGACCTTTCTGCTTTTAAAAAGAAATAATAGAAAAAAAGGCACAGTCAGTTTCTGATACTCCATAGATCTCCCACATCAGTTAGGGATTGCCCCTTGGAGATAGCCATGTTGTGCCTCAGTTATCCAAATCTTAAATCACAGCTGCTGAGATTATCTTTGTCTCCTCTCTTACACAGGCTTACAGGATAAAGTTTGCCTGTGTGAAGGGCGGGCAGGAATGGGGGACAGCTTGAGTCCATGAGAGACATGAAACTTCAAGGTATCCATCAGCAGGAGCACCAATTATGGTACAGCCCTGATAGCATAAAGGAAGGACTGAAGACCTGCAGCTCCCCAGCGTAGCACATGGCAGTGCCTTGGGGGACTCCCTAAAATGCAAACTATTGTCTCAGAGCAGCAATGAGCTGACACAGAGAGTGAGAAAAGACCAGGCAGTATGGTCTGATCCAGTAGGGAACTGCTGGTCAGGGATTGTCAGAATGTTGGACATCCTCCCACTTACTTCTGGGCAGCAAATGGATGTTCATTAGTGTTTTTTTGCCAGAGGATGCTCTTCTTGTGGAGGTCTTGTGAGAAGCAACACACTGGTGAAAGAAAGCACTTAGTCAGTGGTGGAATTACAGTTCCTGTTGGAAGGAACACCGAGCAGTATCACCTTCCCCTTACTGTATTCACTTGTGTATTGATAAGCAGTTACAGCCCATTTCAGCCCAGCAGGTCTGTACTACAGACAGTGTGCATCTGGGATGCTTTTACAAAATACACACACTAAAGCATCTGGGATACCTCTGCCCAGGATCATCGCTTGAGGTCCAAGCGGAGCCCCAAGGTGCTGTGTGCAGCCTCACAGAGCACAGCAGACACCACTGCTGAGAGCTCCCCTGCTAGGACACGACCGCTGACTTACTCCCTACCCCGCTATCCATCAGGAACAGACTCAGTCGCAACTACAGGGGACAGGGGATGACTTCAGGACATTGTGTCGTATATTTGAGTGCCTGATTTATGAAACATAGTGAAGGCAAAACAAAGCTGGAATGACTTGTCTATAGGAAAGCTCCCCATGCTTCAGCTAGGAGACATGCCTTTTAATGCAACCTCAAAACATTTATTATAAAATGGAACAATTTGTATTGTATTCAATAATGTTTTCAAAGGACTGTCAACCTCTGTCTGCAGGTGCCTTTTCTTACAACATATAATCTATAACACTCATTCCCCCC
>VYZP01076120.1:0-15013 GCA_013400635.1 Hypocryptadius cinnamomeus
GTCTGAAGGCAGTGTGGACCAAGGCCCAAAAATGGAAGGTTATGATAAGAATGGACTAAAACTACAACCAAGGAATCCGCATGCTCTAAAATATCGTGGCAATGGTCCCCTGAACGGGGAATAATTAGCATTGACTCCATGATTGCAGAAGGCTGATCAATTGCTTCATTACGCTATACTATATTATACTATACTATTAAGAAACGTGTAACCTTTACAGACTGAGACAGCTTTAACCTAATTGGTCAACCAATCCAAACACCATCCAATGTCCAATTAAGAAACCACCCTTTGGTAAACAATCTCTGTAACGCATTCCACATGTGCACAACAACATGTGCAGCAAATGGAGATAAGAATTGTTTCTCATTCTCTTCTCTGAACTTTCTCACAGCTTCTCACACCTTCCTAGGAAAATCCTGGGAAAGAACTGTCTCTCTCTGTTCAGAGGACATGTGATTACCACATCTTCCCCTGTTTACTGTAAAAAAAGAAAAGGAGCTGTGTTTACAGTTCTTCTGCTGGGCCCTTTGCAGAAGAGAGAAAAACACAGCTCAAGAGGTTTATCTGTTGCCAATCAAACCCTCATTCAGATGCTGATTTAGAATAGTCAGGGAGATTCTTTACCTGTAGAATACCTATTTCTACCATATCATTAAAACAAGGTTTACAATATAAGAAACCAAAGAACAATGCAAAGAGTGATTGTTGTTTCAAAGTCCAAACAGCCGAGTTTCAGGAGAAGATCCATTGACTGGAGATGTTGATCTTTGACATCAGTGAATGTCCTTCTTGGTCCTGAAACAGAGAACTGCTGCAGAATCTAAAACAGAGAACAGCTGAAGAGGGTTACTCACAACTATGAGAAATCAATCAGATAATGCACATAAATAACACATGTGACATTATATAATTATCAGGCACTATAATACTGACTGTCATCCCAGAGTCTGCAACAGCTGAAAAACCTCAACTCAGCAGAGTTGGAAGTCATGTCTGGATAATGATTTTCCAAACTGCCTTTGAGAGCAGGCTCAGCAGTCATATATAAGTGACCAAATTGCCAAGTCAAAATGACTTGGATCCTTTGCATGCAGAAAACATCCGGGTTGACTGTCAATTATCCACAACCTGATAGAGTTAGGACCTGGCCACAACAGAAAACTGCTCCTCTGGCAATCCAGTGGGAAAAGCCTGGCTGTGGTGTTCCAAACCTCAGATTATATCCAGGTAGGAATGCTTGGGTCCTCCCTCTGAGCAGAGCATCTCACAATGGGATGATATAATTTTATCAGTCATGCCATGA
Source organism: Hypocryptadius cinnamomeus (assembly GCA_013400635.1). NCBI lineage: Eukaryota > Metazoa > Chordata > Aves > Passeriformes > Zosteropidae > Hypocryptadius > Hypocryptadius cinnamomeus. The sequence goes on from VYZP01076120.1 coordinate 1,307, forward strand.
GACTCAATGGCCCATTAACAGAAGATATTTTCCGGAGGGAGCATTGGTTGTGGAAGAGATAAAGAAAACTGCCCAATTAACAGAAGATAACTGTCCCATGTCTAACAGATGGCAATAAAATACCCCCAGCCACAACTTTCATTTCCAACTTAAGACACATGTAAAATTGGCTTACAGTGTGGCTGAGGCTGTAGAAGGACAGGTTACAGCAGGGAAGATGAGCAGATGCAGTTTGGCCTGGTTTGGAGGAAGCACAAGCAAGGCCTTAGGAGTAAACTCTTTATTAATAGAACAAGGGTGTGAGGTTTGCCATCCGGGGAGGTCTTTAGCTCTCCTGCCACACACCTCGCTCGCCTCAGAAAAACTTTGGGCGCACTGATCTGCGCCGTGCTCTGGCCTGGGCAGGGGGCTTTGGACCCTCTGGAGGGATGGGCTGCCAGGAAAACTGTGGGTCTATGGAGGGGAGAGTGTCCTCAGCAGCACAGCTCTCCTCTCCACTTTGGGATGTGGCGGGGTTTGGGACAGGCCATTGGAAATTCATTTCAGGGGGAGATACAGGCAGACGCTTACAAATTCACCCTAATACAGACTGAATGATCTGTTTTGCTGTGGTCCTTGTATCTGAAGTGTTGCCTGAGATTGCTGGATTCCTTTCTCTCACCAAGCTCTCCTTCACCATTGCAGGATGCCCAGGCTCCATAGCTTTGGAATAGCCAGTCCCTTCTGCTTGGAGCTGTGGTCCTAAGGGAGGCAACTTTAGTCTCACACTTGCTTCCTGGATGCTCCAGGGAATCCTGGCAGCATCTGTCTGTTGGAGACTTTACCCTTGGGAAGCTTCAGGATTTCGGTGTACTCACAGCTGGAATCTCCTCCAAACTGAAAAACTATCATGGATTTCAAGAGGCAGTGGACATTCTTAACAACTTGGATGGTGAGATTGTCAAGGCAAGCATGTAAACGTGCTCTGTCTGTTTCAGCTTCCTTGGATGTGTCTGCTTGGGTGGTTTCTCCATCAACAGGCTTTTCCTTCCTCCTGGCTGCCCTCCCTGGCTCAGAAGCTTTGGACTCCATATGGTCCCCCAAGATCTCCAACACCATTGCTAGAAGCTCCTTGGCCACCAGTTCTATTTCCTGGCGGTGGTCTAGAAGTGCCTCTGCAGGCTCTGTTCTCCTGGAGCTGCTGAAAACACTTCCTCTGATCCCCTGAGCAGTTTTCCTTAAAAAGCTGACACGCTGGTCCTCAGGAACCTTCAGCCTCGCAAACACTTTGTACACAACAGTCTCAACCAGCTCTTGGACCTTCTGGGCTTCTGCTGCAGTCAGCTGCTCAAAGACAGCTTTAAAGAGGCTGTCAGCAGTGCTGTCCGGCTTCCTCTGGGAGTCAGCGGCTCTGCTGGCATCTTCCTGACCCAGCTCAGCTGTGGAGTTGGTTTGGCCCTTGTCTAAAGCTACTTTCCCTCTTCTAAATCTCCCTGATTTCAGGGGGGTCTCTTTGCTCTTCTGTGGAGGTGGGCAAGAAGGTTTCTGAGGCTGCAGCTGCCACTCTGCCTGGTGGGAAGTGTCAGTGGTTCCTGGCAGTTTGGGACCATCCTTTAATTTGGCCAAAAGTGGCAGAAGCCCTTCCTGAAAGGTGACACCAGGTTGTGGGTCATGGTGCCTGGACAAGCACTCAGCCCCTGCGTGCTGAGGATTCCTGCAGGCCCAGGCCAGCACTCTGCTTCAGCCCGGCCACAAGGGCAGGAGAGAAGGGCTTCCCTCAGCACGGTGTGTGCCTGCACGTGGCTCTGCTGCCCGTGCCCAGCTCAGTGCCCTGTGCTGGCTCAGCTCTCAGCCGTGGAGTCCTTTCCCTGCCACAGTGCCTGGCCCAGCAGCACAGCCCTGCACAGTCCCACACCCCTGAACACAACGCTTTGCCTACCTCTTGCTGCCCCAAGATCTGCTCTGACTGCAGCTTGATCCTGGTCAGGTACTGCCTGTACTCGTTGAACTCCTTCACAGTGCAAATCACCTATGGAGGGACAAGGGCAGAATCCCCCCAAAACTGTCAAGCCATGCAGTCGGCCTTCCCCAAAACAGCCTGAGCTCAGCGGGAGAGGAGCTGCCCCCAAGCCCTCCCCCCATACCCTGGTGTTGGTGCCACTGATGTCCCCCCAGCCAGGGCTGAACAGGCAGCGTGGGGCAGGCTGAGAAGGGCAGGACTGGGGCTTGCCAGGGGGATGTTGGCGCTGCTTCTGCTCCCAAGGACACCAGAGCACAGCCCTGTCCTCTGGCAGCAGCAGGTGGCTGCAGCAAGGGCTGTGGGAGCCCTGCTTGAAGAGGCTGTTCTTGGTCAGCCTGATGTCCAAACCTACCTTGTTGTCACTGGTGACAAAGCCTCGTCTCTTCAGCATCCGCAGGATGTCCTTGCGCTTGTGGTAGTCCCGAAGGTGGGGGTCATGCAGGCAGTTGTATGCGGGGATGAGGTGGTGGCAGTAGGGATCATCCAGAGTGAAATAAGGAAACAGCCGGTGGAGCTGTAAGAGACATTTCCCAGAGTATGAAGGAGGCAGGGGAGAGCAGCAAAGTATTGCCACGCAGTATTTGTGAAAAGCTGCCAGAAACCAATGAAGAGAACAAACAAGTGGTTTTCTGTGTTTTCTAGGCAGCTTGGAGTTTCCCTCTGCTGCCCAGCCCTTTCTGCTGAAGGTGGCGTAAAGAACTCTGCATGATGGGGACCACATAAATGAGGAGAGCTTTTCTACCTTTCTCTTTTTCCCCAACGTTTTTCCCCAGGATTCCCATGCAGAAGACAGGCTTGGGTCTTGACTTCAAGTGGGAGGTCGAGCAGGTCAGAATCCATTTCACCTGCATCTCGTTCTCCCAGGTGTGGTCTTCTGTGGCCAGTCTTTGAAGACACAGACATTTGGGCAGTAGCTCAAAACCCTGCACAGCACATGCAAGAGAGCACAGGTCCTTAGGCCCTACAGTAGACCCCAAAGCCCCAGGCCTCCCAGCTAATCTCTCTCTATCAGCCCACTGCTCTCCTAGTAATTCCCAGTGCACTCAGCAGTGCCTCTGCCTTTTGGCAGGACACCAGCAGTGAGATGGAGCTCCACAGCTCCTTCCAAGAGCTCTTGTGGTGCTGTGATCCCATGCTGACTCCTTGTGCTCCAGAGGTTTCCCAGCGATGGGGCATTGTTAATCATGGTGATGTCACATGCACCTTTTCTGTGCTGCGCAGCTCTCTGTCGTTTTTGACAGGGACCGGTGTGAGTCTTTTCTTTCTTTTTTGTGTTTTTCCAGAGGCGGTGGGTGGTTTGAACTGCACAAAAACTATCTTTAGCCATGGGTGCATGGCTATCTGCAGTTTAAAAAAGAGCTTTTATCTAAGTTTCGGGGATCCTTGCGGGTGGGGGTATTCTGAGTTTCAAAAAACGAGTTGAGAAAGTTGATTTTCTGGTTGTTTTCTCAGTTTCCCGAGGTTTCCTCTGACCAAATTTATGATGTTCATTTTTGGGATTTTGTTTCAACCAAATTGGCCGAACTGGGAATGTCGCGGGACTCCTCACTGTCCAAAGTTATTTTTTGGAGCCATCATACTAGGGCAGTGTTAAAATCTAGCAGGGAACTGAGAAGACAACCATCCAGAGTTTGGTCCCCAGTTCACATTGTTCTCCCTGTCCTAGCCCTTTTCCCTCTCCCGCAGCCCCCAAAGGTGGGATCTTGAAGGGGACGTCTCATTCCAGCACAAATCGGGGTCTCCATCTCAAGCGTCCCATTCCCCCCCCTCCCTGAGAAGTCCTGGCCAGACTTCTCGGGACCTTTCCCTTCCCAGATCTCACCCAGTTAGTAAATCCCTGTCTCTGAAACCCCAAATTCATTTTAACCTCCCTGATTCCCAGTTTCATCAAAATGGCTTCCACGAAGCCCAAAAGGGCGGAGACTGCATGGTCTTTCCCCCCTCCCCTGTTTCTTCTTCCCAAAACCCCTTTTGAAGTCCCAACAACCCCTTTCTCCCTTCAGACTCCTCCCATTTCTCCTCCCCTTCCTTTGTCCCTCCTCCTCCCTCGGCTCCTCCCAGAGCTCCTCTCTCAGTTTTAGACCAACCCTTCTACCACTCCCACAAGGCAGAGATGATTACTCCAAGTCTCCCCGCCCAATCCCTTAGCCACTCCTCTTCCTCTCCCAGTTCCAGTTCCCACACTCTGCCTTCTGGTTCTCACACCTTGGCATCCGGGGGGGAGGTGGGAAGCCGGAACCCAGAGCCAATGTCCATTATATCAGCGGTCTGGTCACATACCACCCAGAGAGGGAGGGGAGAACACAGGCCCAGTGGGTCCCATTTCCCCACCATGTTATTAAAGAGTTGTGTAAGGCCCAAAAAGACTTCAGCCATGATAGCGAATATTTTGGGGGGATTTTGAAAGCTACTCTCACAGAGTAGAGTTGGAGGTCACCCTGGCCAACCTCAAATGTTTGTTTTCATGCCTGCTTAATCCCACTGAGTATACCATGTGGGAGACGGCGTGGAAAAAGGCGGTACAGGAGATCCTCCCGGCTCTGTGGGACAATCCCCGAACAGGTGTGGATGTTGATGGGGGCACAATTTCAATAGATCATCTGTGTGGTCAGGGAAACTGGGCAGACGGATCAACTCAGGCACAATTGATTCCTTGGGAAGATTTAAGGGAGAGTGTGAGGGCGGCAGAAAAGGCGTTCTTGTCATTGCGTAGCAAGGCTCCTCCATTCACATATTCTAAGATTTACCAATCTAGTTCTGAGCCCTTCACTGTCTTCATCGAGCAACTCAGAAGACAATCGAGCTGCAAGTGAGGAGCAAGGAGGCCCGACAAGAAATTCTCGCTGAGATGGTGTCAACCAACGCGAATTTGAGATGCAAGGCGGCCATCCTCAGCCTTCCTTTAGACCTCCCTGCCACACTGCAGCTCATGTTGGAAGTATGCGCTCGCAAGGTTACCACTGTGCCAGAGGAGCTTGATCAGAAGACCCACACACCTCGGACGCCTTGGACGATTGCTATTGCCGACACCGCCATCGACCTGACTTCTACTGCAACAGTTGGACCATCAGTTGGACCATCAGTTGAACCACCTTGCACACCGAGATCCTCCCAAAGGCTTCCACCAACCGAGAGACCCTGTCACCTGTGCGGCAGGCCCGGCCACTGGGCATCGGCCTGCCTGCTCAGGCAGCAATTCCTACAATTTAGAAAGAGCCATATGCCTCAGGAGGGAGTTCAAAAAAACTAATTGACCAGCGCAGCCCCTCCCCAAGAAAAGATACAAATGAGGTGGGTTCCTTTCCATCTAGCAGGGAGGGCAGAGGAGGAGACTTAACAGGACAAAACTTGCCTGTTGCCACCAAAACAGCGGATGTGACTTTATACACCAATCAGAGACCCATTTTGACCACCCTTTCTAAACTTTTGCCTTTCAGGTTGCAGCTGATGGAACCACTCCATCTTAAAACATCAGACTTCCATCTTGTGACGGTGTGTCCGGATTTACCAGGTACTTGGAACTGGATCCGTTGTAAGTACGTTGTCGTTGGAGACTCAAAGTTTACTCCGATGGAAATTAACATCGTCCCGGGTCTCTTGACATCAGACCCGAGACAGTTTTCCCTTGGGTTGTACTGTGTCCGCCCTCCCACCTTTCTACCTAAGGGCCAAATTGTTGCTCAAGCCCTTCTGGTCCCCGAACTATCTTGGGACCCTGAAACCCCTCTTCAAACCTGGCAAGATCTTCCTTTTACTGCTGCTTGGACACAAGTATTAGGCCGTGAAAAACCCAAACTTACGTGTGGCCTGCAGAATGGTGGGGAGAAAACATCACTGCAAGGACTTTTGGACACAGGGCCATTCCTCTTGGGAATGGCTGTCACACTGGGAGTTGCAGAACGTGCCTGGACGCTTTCAGGGCATAGAGGGCATTCAATTGGCTCAACAGTCAAAGAGTATCATTCAAATTATGGGGCCGGACAGACAATCGGCATTTGTACGCCTGTTCATTTTAGACTACACGGAATCCCTGTGGCGGAGAGACCTCTTGGCCCAATGGGGGGCAAAAATTGACCTTCCTAAAGCCCTTCAGGTTTTTTGGGCAGCGGCCACTGATGAGCACCCTGCCCAAAAGCTGAATTGGCTTTCTGATAACCCAGTCTGGGTAGAGCAGTGGCCGCTCAATAAACAAAAACTGAAGGCACTTCAAGAGCTTGTTGAGGAGCAGCTACTTAAGGGCAACATTGTGGAGTCCACATTCCCATGGAACTCCCCTGTTTTTGTCATCAAAAAACCCAACAAAGACAAGTGGCAGCTCCTCCACAACTTCAGGCAAATCAATAACATCATAGAAGACATGGGCTCTCTCCATTCGGGGATGCTGTCCCCTTTGATGCTCCCCCAAGATTGGAATCTAGCTGTTGTTGATATAAAAGACTGCTTTTCCCAAATTCCTCTACACCCTGAGGACACCCCATGTTTTGTCTTCTTGGTACCTACCATCAACCGAGAAGCCCCAAGGAAGTGCTACCACTGGCATGTTCTCCCGCAGGGGATGAAGAACAGCCCTGTCATCTGTCAGTGGTATGTCGCTTCCTTGTTGTCCCCAGTGCGTACAGCCACAAGGGACACCTGTGGTGTTACATTTTAGTTAAATGGTATGCTCTGTCTCACCCCTCGAAAATGTACGGTTTATTCCAAGGCTGTGATCCTCCCCTGAAGTTTCATGTTATCTGTAATCCCATTGGCCCAAGTCTTATTCCGCACCCACTTTGAATCTCCCTCTTAAGCTGTGCGAGGGAGACCAGACGCCCTCTTAGCCTCTTTTCTCCCTAGGCTCTCCCTCTCTCCCCCTCCCCCCTCAGAAACCATGTTGCTCCTGGGGGTGGGACCCCCAATAAACCCTCATCTAATCAGCACCCTGAGAAGCTGTGTGGAGTCTCCTTGCCTTCCTGCTGCTACCAGTGATCATACAGCTTAGAGGGCCCTCTGGGGACTCTGCAGGGAGTCCCCCCCAGACGAACTGCAACAGACACCATCATCTTACATTATATGGATGACATCCTTATATGTGCTCCAAACGGCGACATACTTGCCCACGCACTTGACCTGACAATCAATGCATTGATTGCTGCAGGATTTGAGCTCCAGGAACACAAGATTCAATGGATGCCTCCTTGGAAGTACCTCAGCCTGGAAATTGGAAAGCGATCCATTGTACCACAAAAATTGGCCATCAGGAACAACACTGACACTTTAGCGGATGTCCATCAGCTGCGTGGGTCCTTGAATTGGGTGAGGCCTTGGCTAGGCATTCCCACCGATGACCTGGCCCCCCTTTTCAATTTATTGAAAGGGGGAGAGGAGCTCAGTTCTCCTAGTTCTCTCACCCAGGAGGCATGAACTGCGTTGGAAAAGATTCACCATCTTATTTCTGCCAGGCAGGCCCACAGACACCAGCGGTGCCTGCCTTTCAAATTCATTATTTTTGGGAAACTGCCACACCTCCATGGGGTCATCTTTCAGTGGGAGGTACCATCAAAAGGCAAGGATCAAGGCTCGAGGGATCCCCTCTTAATCATAGAGTGGGTCTTCCTCAGCCATCATAAATCCAAGAGAATGACACAGCCACAGGAGCTGGTGGCAGAACTGATCAGAAAGGCAAGATCTCGGATCAGGGAGCTTGCAGGATGTGACCCAGACTGCATTCATTTGCCAATCCAATTAAAGTCAGGCCAAATTACAAAAGCCATGTTGGAACACCTGCTCCAAGAGAACAAGGCCCTGCAATTTGCGTTGGACAGTCACACCGGCCAAATTTCAATCCATCGGCCGGCCCACAAAATTTTTAATCTGGAAGTTCAATTTTCATTAGCACTACAAAGCATTCAGAGCCAGAAACCTCTAAAAGCCCTGACAGTTTTTACTGATGCATCCAGAGCATCCCACAAGTCTGCTGTAACCTGGCGGGATCCTCAAACTCGGCGGTGGGAGGCAGACGTAGCCAAGGTAGAGGGATCGCCTCAGGTAGCCAAGTTGGCCGCAGTTGTTAGGGCCTTTGAGAGTTTTTCCGAGCCATTCAATCTACTAACTGATTCATCTTATGTAGCCGGTGTAGTGTCTCGAGCCGAAAACGCAATTTTGCAAGAGGTTCCAACAAGTCCCTCTACAATTTGGTCTCAAAGTTAGTGAAGTTAGTCTCCCACCAAGAACAACCATTTTACATAATGCATGTCCGGTCACACACTGACCTGTCGGGGTTCATCTCAGAAGGAAACAGGAGGGCTGATGCCCTTGCTGCTCCGGTTGAGATGGCCCCACACCCAGATGTGTTTACCCAAGCGAAAATCAGCCACCAGCTCTTTCACCAAAATGTGCCTGGCCTGGTTTGGCAATTCCATCTAACTCGCGAACAGACCAGGGCAATTGTGGAGACATGTCCCCAGTGCCAGTCCCACCAACCTCCTACCATCAGTTCTGGCATTAACCCCAGAGGATTAAACAGCTGTGAGGTGTGGCAGGTGGATGTTACCCAGGTTCCAGCCTTTGGGAAACTTAGTTACGTCCATGTGTCAGTGGACACCTTTTCTGGTGCGATTTATGCCTCTGCCCGCACAGGGAAGAAGGCAACTGACATCAGAAAACATCTTATTCAAGCCTTCTCCGTTTTGGGCATCCCCAAAGAAATTAAAACTGATAATGGGCCAGGTTACAAATCCAAGGAATTCCGGAGCTTCCTACGGCAATGGAGAATAGAGCACAAAACCAGCATCCCCTATTCCCCGACATGGTGGAGAGAGCCCACCAGAGCCTCCAGAAGACCCTTGAACATCAGTATGAGACAATGAAGGTGGACCCCGCCCCAGGTCCGCCTCTCCAAGGCCCTTTTCACTCTGAATTTCTTAAATTGTAGCTATGATAACCTAAATCCACCAATGTGCCAGCACTTCTGTCGCAACCCTCAGCTGCACCTGAAAGCCAGGCCCCAGGTCCTTGTTAGGGACCCGGAGACCTGGAGAACAGAGGGCCCCTTCAATCTTGTTACTTGGGGGAGGAGATACGCTTGCCTATCTACTCCCTCCAGATTGAAGTGGGTACCCTCCAAGTGGGTCAGGCCCTTTTTGCCGAAAAAACAACCTTCTATTAGCATGGTAGCACAGGTTGAAGAAGCTTGCTGGAGGAGGAGACGCAAACCCCTTTCTTTAGACCTGGACATCCCGGAGCAGGACCAAACCTATTAAATACCTTCTTTACATGTTGTGTTTCTTTTCCAGTGACCCTAATTCGATGGCCCTCATCTGGACCCCAAGTTTTGTCACCATAGCTATCTTCTGGTCCCTTCTACATTCTACAGGCCACTGGATCATCCCCCAACCAAAGATGAATGTCTGGAAGACACTTGCGCAGGTCCTCGGCCAAGACCATCTCTGCCTTACCACCGCAGCAGCAGCAGACCCCTTGTCGACGTGCCTTGTGGGGATCCCTCTCACTCCAGATGAGTCCCCTTCTCCCCTCGATACGTCCCTAAGATCCTTAAGTCCCCAAAAAGTTACCCGTTCCCCAGGTGTTGATCCTATGTTAGTTTGGAGAAGTCTGCTCCAAAAATTGAACCCCACGAAATTTGAACCCCTCAAATTTAACCTACTTGGCTCCGCCAAAGCTTCTGTTTGTATTCAGTTCATGTTTGACCCTAACCCGCCTGACAAATCATTCCTTCCTGTCCTCCAACACAATGAAAATTACGCCACTAACAACTGGTGTCAGGGAGTTGCTCAAGTACCAATGGCCTCCACTGTTGGTCATAAACCACTTTCTCTTCCCCAAGGGTTGTTCCTGATTTGCGGAGACCGAGCATGGGCAGGCATCCCTTCTCGCCTGATCAGAGGCCCTTGTACTTTTGGGAAGCTGTTGCTGTTTGCACCCAACAAAACCTAAATTGCCAACTGGAAGTCTAAGAATGTCACACATGTTTTGGCTTGCCCCAGACGGGACCTCCAAAATCTAGATTCACAATGTGACTCCGAGATTACTCATTGGTCCAAACCAAAAGGGGTCGCAATCACCGTGTGCTTACCCTGGCTGTGGCTAAGGCTCCAGGTGAATTGGCCCACCTAGAGTGTTGGGTTGCTAAACAAGCCAACCTTTCCTCAGCTGTCCTAAGCGACCTCCTATCAGATGAGGAAATCACAAGGCGAGCGACTTTACAGAATAGAGCAGCAATCGACTTTTTACTTCTTCTGCATGACCATCAGTGTGAAGAATTTGAGGGGCTCTGCTGCATGAATTTGTCATCAAAGGCTGAGGACGCAAGAAAGTCCATCACAAAGATGCAAGACATGATTCACCAAATCAAGAGAGAGAATGCGGACTGGTTAGGGGACCTCTTCTCTGGATGGGGTCTATCGAGTTGAATGGGGTCCGTTTTAAAAACTATACTTTTAGTTAGTTTTGTTGTGAAGGCAGTTTTAGTTGCAGCCACTGTTATACGGAAACAAATCATGAGGTTTCTGAATAGAATGCTCTCCCCTCAAAACATCAACAGAGTCAAAATCACAGTGTCTGAAGAAGATCAAATACCTGACGAAGAACATCCAGAAACCGAGGAAGGACAGTGGGCCTCTGCCCCACTGAGCCAACCCTGGTTTCAGGACATGTACGCTGATTCTGAATTTAACAATCATATTGAGTTCACCTCGTGTTAGGAAACTGTTTTCCTCTCTTCGTTGGTTTCTTTTTAGACAAAAAAGGGGGACATGTTGTGTTGTGTTTCTGTATGTTTTAGTTACACTGAGTTGTACTCTGTATTTGGAACGTTCTGTTTTCCTCTCCTTTCCGTGTAATGGTTCTGCCCAGGTTGTCTCCTCCTCCCCAGCTTCTGTCTGTTACTTTACCTCCTCCCCAGTTGCCCTAGCAACCTTTGTATTCACTTTTATGTCCCTCCCTGGTGCCCTGTCCATCACTCAGCAACCCATCCCTTCCCTCTAGAATCTTCTCTCCAGGGCGTCGAGTGATTGGTTCAGGGGCCGGGGCCCCTCCCTAAGTTGTCCCCTATTGGCAGTCCAATGGTGTCATTCTCCCTTTCCCCACTCCCACCTGCACCTCCATTGGCTGGAGGCAGGCTCACCTTTGTTTCTACCTCCCTTTAAAAACCCTTGTAAGCGCTTCCCCAGGGTCTTCGACCGTCTGGTTTCCCTGGGTTTGTTGCTCTCCAATAAAGCTGGTTTGCACCCACGGTCGGAGTCCAGCTCTCTCCTTCTGCCACTTGCTGTCCAGTGTCTCTGCACCAACGAAGGCTCAGAACCTTCAGGTGCCCTCTGTGCTGACGTGGAGTGGAGAGAGTGCCCCTCTGCTGGAGCCCGTGCCAGGGCTGGCCAGGGCTGTCCTGAAGGGACAAGCAGACGGACACGGCTTCACACCTCTCTGCTGCCTTCCCAGTAAACACTGGCCTGATTTTTGTATTCTCATCTACTCTCACTTCCTACTCCTTCTTGGCTGGATTTGGTGAGGTCTCTGGTGCCCATTCCTCCAGCCTGTCTGGTTCCTTGGGGCAGCTTTTACACTGCAGAGCCCTGCCAGCCTCGCTTTTTGCACAAAGGCAAGAGACAGGCAGAGCAACCTGTTGGAGGTGCAGTGATTGATCACCACGGGGCTCTTGGGAAACAGCGAGGGGCGCAGCCCAGGGACGGTGTTCCTCTGCTCCCAAAGCCCTTTCTGGCACACGCTCCAGCTGCAGCTCTTCTCCATCTCGGCCAGGGGAGGAGCAGCATCGGCTGTGCCCCAGCTTCCCTGTGCCACATGTCCTGCTGAGCCACGAGGGCCGTGAGCCCCGCAGCGCGTTCACACACAGCCGCACCTGGGGCAGTGCTCAGGCAGCTCTGGCAGCTCCAGTGTGCGGTCCCGGAGGCCGAGTAGGAGGCCCTGTGTGCAGTTCCTCGGCAGCTGCAAAGCACAGGTGCTGAGGAATCCACCTGGTGCAGGCAGCTCAGGGTGCAGCTGCACTGCCAGCTCCAGGCTGAGCCCTGGCTGGCCGGAGCCTGAGGGAAGAGCCCATGACCTGCTGACTCTGGGCAGGACAAAGAGCCCAAGGACCTGTGGCACAGCCAGGTCAGTGGCCACTCAGAGACAGGGCAGATGCCAAGCCTCGGGAGGAAGAGCTGAGACTCTGCTGTGCTCGGACTGTGAAGGTGTAACAGCCCAGGGGTTCAAGGTCCCTCCCTGGAGGCACTGGCTCAAGCTGTTTCTGTGTTCCTGCACCACAAATAAATTGTTTTGTGGAACGAGACATGTGAGACTCTGTTGTGGGAAACCTGGTCTGACTGTGAGAGTGGGGGGAGTGCGGGGAGTCAATGGGGGCACCCTTTGGCTCACCTGAGCCACCCACTGCAAAGGGGATTTGGTCCCAGCAGGAACAGTCTGGTGGTGGGAGTGTGACTGCCAGAGTGCTTCGGGGATGCTCAGACAGGAAAGTTTCCTTAACAACAGGGCTGCCTGAGAGCTGGAGCAGAGCCCAGGCCATGCACCTGCTGAGCTCTGCCCGTAAGAAACCAGGCAAGGTGCAGCAGAGTGCCCTGGGCTGGCAGGAAAGGAAAAGGAGCAAGTTAAACTCAAACCCCCAAGAAGGTTTAGTCAAACCTCTGCAGAGCTTTTTTCCACTTTAGGTGCTTCAAGGAAGCCTGCAATTCTGAATTCTGCTGAGCCACTTCTTCCCATTCAGTATGTTCCCCTTCCAACTACTCCAGATGCACTTGCAGCTCCTTAGTCTGATTTTTTGCCTCCTCCAGCATCTTCTGGGCATGCTCAACCTCCAAGAGCTTCTGCCTGGACTCTTCCTGGGCCTCCCTACCATCTTGCTGGGCTCTCTGCACAGTTGTTTCCTGGCACTCTCGGGAGGCTGCCAGCTGAGATGTCAACTCTCCCACCTCCAGTCAAACAGAACAAAGCAGTCAGAGGCCACAGCCACAGCTTCTCACTGTCAGCCACAGCACAGGCTGTGAGCAAAGGTAAAGGACAACTTTCCATTTCTCCCTGTCCTGAGAGCACCAGATTCACAAAGGATATGGACAACTTCTTTCAGTCTCTAAGTGGCCACCACCAAGGGCACCTGAAAAAGCACCTCACAACCTAGGCTAGCTGAAAAAGCCAGCAGAAATTCATGCTGATGGTCATCCCGGCTGTCCAAGCCCTCATGTCCAGGGGACCAATGGATATTGGCATTTGGACACTGCTCCTACCAACGCCCCTTTGATATTGGCCCTGCAGCCACCAGTAGGCACCAGTATAAACCAGGAACCACCTCCCTTCCAGCCCTAACATCCCCCTGCATCTACCAGTATGGACCCATATAAACTTATATTGACCAGAATACATCAGCAACCATCCCCCTTCCAGCCCAAAAGCTGGAATGCCTCTGAATATGGCCCATTGTAAACCCATACACACCAAGATGGCCCAGCAGCCATGCCCCTTTCCAGCCCTAAAACCAGCCTGCCGCCACTATGCACCAGTATGCACAAGTAGAGGGAAAAAGGGAAAGGGAAAGGGAAAAAAGAGAAGAAAAGCAAAAAGAAGGAAAGACAAAAGAAAAGAAAACAAAAGGAAAGATGAGAAAAAAGAGACAAGACAAGAAAACAAGAAAAGACAAGAAAAATCAGCACACTGCTCATGGCCTTTACTGATTCAAGGGGGATTTTCAAACAAAAAAAGAGAGA
>VYZP01076126.1:0-31351 GCA_013400635.1 Hypocryptadius cinnamomeus
CGCTGCCCGCCCCGCGCCCCACGGCTCCCACCCCGAACACCCCAAAAACACCCGCAGTGGGGTCCCTCCAGATTTTTCCAGGTTGTCCCCCCGCGCAGGGACCCCAGTCCGCGGCCCAGGAGGGCGGGCGGGGCCGGGGCTCCTCTCAGGGCGAGCGGCTCCCGCTGCCCGCTGCCGCTTTGACGTTATTCGGCCGGACAGAGGGATGTCTGCGCGAATCATTTTCAACGCTCTTCCATATTCATAATGGGCTAAATATAGGGGAGCAAAGTGGGACCTGGCGGGCAAAGCCCTCCCCGTGGTCAGAGCCGATGACTTCTCCGCCGAGATGAAATGCTGGCGTCAGCCCCGCCGCGGCCCCGGGGCCGGGGGAGCCGCGCCCCGCCAGCCCCCGACCACGGCGCAGTTGTGCAGGGTTTTTTTTTTGGTTTGTGTTTTTTGTTCTTTAATTTTTTTTCTTTTAGCTCCCGGTGGCCAAATTCAAAATCACGTTTTTGAGGCGGTCGAGGGAGTCGGCGGAGCAGCCCGGGAGGGGGTCTGGCAGCCCCGGCACCCCCGCCCTCCCCCCGGTCCTCTTCTTCATTAAGCGAGAAGGTTAATGATTTCAATTAGGGAGGAGGCAAGAAGCTAAATGAGTATAAATAAAGCTCTTTCTGAGCCGTGGCAGGGAATGGGCAGGAAGGGTGTGGGGAGAAAAGAGGTTTATAGGGCCAGAGTGGGGCTCCCACAGAAAAATACAGCAGGAGAAAGCGCTGCCTATCCCACTGTGCCGGGCCCTTCACCAATCCCGGGCTGAAGTGCTTACAAAAATATCATCACAGTGGTGGCTTTTGCCTCCCCTCCTGACATTCCCCAAGGAATAGAGTCTCCATGAGTAGAGACCCTGGCTCTCCTTCAGCCCTGGCAGAGCCCCACTTGCTCGCTGGCTCCAGCAGTCCTCAGCCGTGCCTGTGGCCAAAGCTGTCCTCAGCTTGATTAGCACCAAGAAAAATACTGTGGAAAGTTAGAACTAGCCCCATATTTTGGGAGAAGGTAGAGGTTTCCTGAAGTTTCCCAGGGCCTTGGCAGCTGTAGTGAAACTGGCACTGAAAACGGAAAAGACCATGGGTGTCATCAAGTCTGACAAACAGAATTTGCAATGTTATGGATAACTCCTAATAAAGTTAATTCCAGAGTGAATCTGCTGGTCCCCCTCACCCTGGTGTCCCTGCCGGTTTGTGGGGAGGGCTGGGAAGGTGAGCCTGGGAGAGCATCCCAGGAAACTCCTGGGAAGGAACCTGGGGGCTGCCCCTCCCTGTTCCCACCGTGTTGAACCCTGCCAGGTTTCCTGGTTCAGCTCCCAGGATGGGTTTTGTCCCCACAAGCCTGTGACAGCTGTGGAGTGTGATGGCTCCTGGGGACAGTGGGAAAGCCCAGGCTGCCACAGAGGTGTGTGGCTAAGTCCTGGGCAGAGTCACATTCAGGGGTATGACCACGGGAAGCAGGTTCAGCTTCCTCCCCTGCTGTGACTTTGCAATTCAGTGTGAGACAAGGCGAGAAAAGAAGCAGAGGGGGTTGGTGTTCTAGGGCTTGAATTAACATATTTTGGGGCACCTGGTGTTCAAACAGCAGTGTGTCCCTTCCAGCACAAACAGATCAGCTGCTGCACTGGGCTGGTTTAGCAGAAACTCAGAGCTGGTGTTTAATGTGAGCAGTTTCACTGAATGCAAAGCAGAACAGGCACAGGAGGCTCTGTGTGTGTGTGTGTGCCCCGTGCCACAGCACAGAAACACAGGCACAAATGTCCAAACCTGCTAGAACCAGCCCACCAGCCCACCCAGAGATTCAGTGCAGTAGGATCTGTTGGTATCTCAGGGACCCCAGAGCATCTCTGCCCCCTCCAACCCGACCTGAACTCAGCAGCAGGGCCTGGCTCCTGGTCTAGAGGCAAGGAAAACCCCAGGTTCATCTCAGCAGCAGGGATGGGAATGGTCCATGAGGCTGGCATTGGCCAGGGCTGCAGGATGCCAGTGTCAGGGGGATGATGGTGCTGCTCAGCTGCTGCAGTGACAAGTCATGCCCTTGGCGTCCTCCAGGACATTTTCCCTTTGTGAGAAACTCAGCAGTATCTTTTCCCTGAAAGAAATTTTCTTTAAAAAGTATTCAGTGACTCATGGAAAAGGTAAGATAAAGTACAGCCCCCACACTTGAATAGATATGTGGCTATTTTAATAGATGAGGCAATAAATAAAACCTGGTAGAGATTTTTCAAGTTTTCATTCATTTTTGATAGAAAGAAATTACTCCTTTTCCTCCATAAATATAAAAAAAAGGTCTCACTGGGGAGCTGGGAGGTCCCAGCACAATTTCCAGGTCTCCCAGTTTTACCCTAAGGCACCTGAATTGCTTTTTAAAGCCCCAACTCTGGGAACTGAGAACTTGGGTGTCAGTAACCACGACAAAGTTTCCAGGTGCCAAGCACCCTAAAAGCCCTGGGAGGATTTATTTTAATTAGCTCGATTCACTTACGCCATGCAGTGCTTAACAATCAGCATTTTAGGCTGATGCCCTGATCTCAGCAAGGTTGAGCTTGGCAGCACAGGGTTAAGTGTCAAACACAGGGACATCTCAAGAGGCTCAGGTGAGGCAGCTTCTCTTCTCTTCTCTTCTCTTCTCTTCTCTTCTCTTCTCTTCTCTTCTCTTCTCTTCTCTTCTCTTCTCTTCTCTTCTCTTCTCTTCTCTTCTCTTCTCTTCTCTTCTCTTCTCTTCTCTTCTCTTCTCTTCTCTTCTCTTCTCTTCTCTTTCTTCTCTTCTCTTCTCTCTTCCAGTAAGAACCTTCTCAGGGCACACCACAGCACGGCAATTTGAGTCCCAAAACTCAGCCCTGGACCTCCCAAACGCCTTTGAGTTCACCTCTGAGATACATTTAGTAACTTGCCTTAATATTGATGCCCTCCACACACGGAAGGACTCGGCCCTGGCCAGCATAATTATGTGTTCAATATTAACAGTCTCCATCTGTCACAGCTGCTGGCGCCTGCCCCTCCTCATCCTGCAGGACTCAGCCACAGCTCCAGAGCTCTCCAGCCTGCCAGCCCCTGGAGAAGAAGCCAAGGTGGGTTTTGAGACCATCTCCAAGCAGTTTAGGGGTGAGGCTGAAACAGCAGGAGCCTGGAGCATCAAGGCCTGGCCAAACAAGAGTGACACTTGGTGGCCAGATGACCTGACCAAAGAGGATGACGCAGCAAAGGACCTGCAGCCATGGACTTGCACCAAGGGAAATATAGGCTGGATATTAGGAAGAAGTTTTTCACAGAAAGGATGATAAAGTTCTGGAATGTTCTGCCCAGGGAGGTGGTGCAGTCACCATCCCTGGGTGTGTTTATAACAAGCCTGGATGTGGCACTGGGTGCCAGGGTTTAGTTGAGGGGTTGGGGCTGGGTTGGACTCGATGATCTTGGAGGTCTCTTCTAACCTGGTCATTCTGTGATTCTGTGAATATCTCACATGGCTTCTGGGAAATACCATCTGGAGCTCCTTGATGTGGTGTGCTGCAGGCTTGGGACATTTTTGAGGGGCTGCAGATGGCCCCAGCCACGCACCCCAAATTTATTCTTCCCCAGTACCGTGGGGAACTCATTTGTTTGGACACACACAGGTCCACATGCACGGACTGGTGATGTGGTGGCCACAGAGAGAGGCCCAAGGGCTCTCTCTCCACCCCATGCATGAACCTCTGGTGTCACACAGGGCTGTGCAGTGGCCTTGTCCAGGGAAGTCACACCATCACCATCAGCAGACCACAGCCAGACTGGTGACAGGAGCATTCCCTCTGCCAGCCAGGACCCCACCCACTGCAGTGTCCAGCAGCCCCTGGAACAACAGCCTCTGTGAGGATGGCAAAGCAAGATAAAAGGGCTTTTCCTAGTATGTCCTTTCTTCTATTAGGGCCTTTTCCTCTGGGTAAGCATGAAGTCTGCCTCTTTCCTGGCTGTTATTAAAAGTCAGGGCTAAAATCCCTTTGGGAATGGGGAAGGCAGATAATCCTCACTCCTTCTGACCTTCTTTCCCTTCTCGCTTTGCAGGCTTATTACAACTCCCCGGGAGTACCTGCTCTATTTGCTATACTCCTTCTCCTCCAAAAAAAGACCCCCAAAACCCACAT
Source organism: Hypocryptadius cinnamomeus (assembly GCA_013400635.1). Taxonomy (NCBI): domain Eukaryota; kingdom Metazoa; phylum Chordata; class Aves; order Passeriformes; family Zosteropidae; genus Hypocryptadius; species Hypocryptadius cinnamomeus. Next base: position 4,145 of record VYZP01076126.1, read on the forward strand.
TTGCACTGGGGATCAGCCAGAAGGGTCCCAGCAGCTGGAGCCAGCTGCCCCCCAAGCAGCCCATCACCCACCCGGGCTGGATGGGCAACACCTTCATAAACAACAGCTCAGAGCCAGCTGGCAATATACATCTTACACCTACTAGAAGGGCGAAAAAGGAAGGGGGGAAAAAAAGAAAAAAATGTTTAAAATGGCCTTAAACCACCAAACTGCTCTGCAGGATAAACAGCTCAGAGCAGTTCACTCCTCCCTTGCACAGAGGCGCAGATCTCTGTCCCCAAGGCTGCGGAGCCGTGATGAGCTGCAGCAGTGGGAGGGGGGTGTCTGCCTCTGCTTCTCCAAAAAGCCCCAAACTCCGGGATGTGACAACGGGAAAGCGCTGCGGCAGCTCTGGAGGGGCAGGGTGTGGCAGAGGAGGCAGGCAGAGCTGCAGCCCAGCCCCTCCTGCGCCGGGACATGTGCCTTTAATGCGGGTTCATCACTCCTAGGGGCTGGCAATGTGGAAATCCCAGCGCTGCCGGGCGGGTTGTGCGAGGCTCCAGCTACCTCTAGTGGAAAGCAGGCAGAAGCGGCCACTCCAAGGGGCTCCGCATCCCCCTGCCTGGGAGTGCCACTGAAACATCCAGGTGTGGAAAAAATACCACTTCACCCCATTATTCTCAGGCCAAACACAGATTATGTGACTGGATGCAGCACTTGTTGTGGGTTCGGGTGGCTTTTCTCTTCCAGGAGGACCCAGGACCTGCTCATCCCACCAGGCTGGGCTGGCTGCAGGAGCTCCACATGGTTCAAGAGCTCGGTGAGCTGCTCCCAGCAGGGATTTTGCAGGACCAAAAAAGGATTTTTGCAGGATCAGAGACCCGTTTTTCCCGGGGTGACTGGCTTGGCAGGGCTCTGTGACCTCCCTGTGAGGACACCCTGGGAGCAGAAGGATGGGCACCCTTCTCCTGGTGTCACCAGCCACCAAGACACATCCTCAATTAGCACTGAAACCTGGATATAATTCAGGAAAAGCAGTGTTCAGGGCAGGAACTCTTCACTGTCAGCACTGCAATAAGCAGAACTCACTGCAGACGTGGATGGTGGCAAGGAACTGCCAGAAAAACCAGGGATGAGCAGGAGAAGCTTTCCTCTGCTTTTCCATGGCACATCTGTGCCCAGGAAAAAGACCTTTTCACTGGATTTTCTAGCTGTAACCCCATGGACACCAAATCCACTTCTTGTTTCCTTCTAGCCTCTAAACCTATTGTATTTTCCACAAGCACTAGAGTGATTTTATTTCAAAAAAGAAAGTTACTTACTTATTCACACGGATCCAGGAGCTGACACTTTCCAAATGCCCCCACGTGGATTGCCCTTGACAACAGCAGAGCAGCAGGAGGAGGCAGCAGCTACAGGCCCTCAATTCCACAGCCCCACAGGGCTCTGCTCCCAGAAACAATTGCTGTCCACATGGCCTTCAAAGCTATATACAAAAATACAATTATAAAGAAACAGGAATGCTTTACCTCCAGGGAGCTCTGGCTTTGCCTGGAAGACACTTTTTTTAAAATAAAGGTGGGCCAGGAAGAGTGGCAGCCAGTGGCACCTAAAACAGAAACCACCTTTTCACCTGAAGGGAAAGGAGGCTGTGCCATTCCCCGCCCTGCCCCAGGTCCAGAAATCCCTGAAAACCATTGCAAAAAAATGGTTAACAAGCTCCAAGTGTGAGGGACAAGTGGGGCTGATGGGAAGGATTAGGCATTAATGAGAGCCATCTTCCAAGGCATCCATCACTCTGCTTTCATGGGTTTCTTAATGTGGTGGGAACCCTGCCATAGCTGGGTTCTTTTTATTTAAAGCAGAGATAAAAAGCTGGAGAGGTATTAATATTAATTAAGAGACAGACATTCACAGAAACTTTCTTTACCCCATGTCACACCCAGCTCTCAGTCCCACTGCAGGGAACAAGCAGATTTTTTCCAGAAAGAACGGAATTGTTCTGCAGAATTTATGAGTCTTTGTCACTTCTGCTGGGACTTTTATCCCACAGGGCAGGAAGAGAAAGCTGCACCAGATGAAAGCTGCTCACAACCCAGTTCTCTGTCCTGGGGTGTCTTGCAAATATTTCCATTTTTCATGAAATTCCCTGTGGAATTTCTGAAATGGGAAAAAAACCCCAAAACCTTGTGCTGATGCTGAAATAAGGTCTTAATTTTTGAAAAGTGGGAAGAAAGAAGTTGGAAATGGGAAATGCTGTCAGCTTGCATGTTTCCCTCATTAGGGGAGTGAGCTGAGGGTTTTAGGTGACAAAGCTGCTGGATGCTGTGGTCCCTGCATCAATTAAAGAGGTTGGAACGAGGGTCAGGCTGGGAGAGAAGCAAAGGCACAAGAAGCTCATTTGAAATGGGGAAACTGAGGCACAGAGGCTTTCCTCATCCTGCGATGAGCATCCCACTCCCTCCACGATTAAGGGATGAGAGAGCAGGAATGTTACAGGACACCAGGCTGGTGAACATAATGGATAAATGGATAAATTGATAAATGGCACAGCTCTGCTCCTGCTGCCCCCAGCCAAGGGCCAGCAGAGCCCAAGGGCTGGGAGAGATCCCCTCTCTCATCCCTCAGCCATGGAACCAGCACCCCAAGGGTGCCCCACTGCCTAATTTTACCCTGCTGCCTCCTTGGTTGCCTTGAGTTCCGCTTTGGAAATTAAAAAAAAATAATAAATAAAGCCTTGTAACCTTCTGGAGAACTTTTGACTGCTGAAATAATACATGCAGAGAAGAGATTAGGAGTGATAAATAAAAATACCAGCTCAGTTCGGGGGGACTCCTTGAATTTGCAGTGGGGGAAAGGTGATTCTATGGTCAGTGATGGATTCCAGGGCTGTGGGCTGGGGGGGCTCCTCCCCTGCCCCGCAGGTGAGGACGTGGCCCTGGTCCCACCCTCCTTGTCCCCAGTCTGTCGTTCGGGACTCGGCCACGAGATGGAGGCTTCAGCTCGCCGAGAGGAGCAGGGCAGCCCTGCAGAGCCCCGGAGGGGTCTCCAGCCAGTTGTGGTGTCCCCAGCTGCTGTCCCCAAGCCCTGGGGACACGCCGGGGCCGCCCAGGCACTGTGGAGCTGTGGGGATGGATGGTGAGCGGTCCCAAGGTGAGCGTTCCCAAAGGTGATGGTGCATCCTGATCCTTCCTTCCTGGAGCCGGGTCACCACCGGGGGCTGCTGCAAAACCTCCAGGTCCAATTCGATGGAAAGCTGGAGGAAATAGGAGGGGGATTCTTCACCCCCTTCCCAACACCACCGCCCCCTCACCCAGCTCGGTTTTTCTCTGTAAAGAGTTTTGCTATTTTGCCTTTTATTAAAACTTTTCTGTTTCCAACACTACCACAGAAGCCATCCTGCTGATTTTATGCCTTCTAAGGTAGCTGAGCTATCTTGAGTGTGATATAAACCTGTCCGAGAGCTTATAAAACCTGGCTTGAAGAGACCAATAGACCACGAGGAGCCCGGGAGCACGCTGTGAAGGCAAAATGGGGCTGGAGTGACCCCACAAGATACTCCTGGTTGGGGGAAAACTGTCAGGAATTTCAGTCAGACATTCCCAGCAAAAAAACATCGTGTTCCAGCAAAATTGTGACACTCTCCACTTGGGTTGTTTTTTTTTTTCATCTGGCTAGCAGGGAAATTGGGGAAAAGCAGTGAGGGTGGGTGCTTGAGGTTCTGGTTGGTGAGCTGAATTGGAGCAGCAGCAGCACGTGGCTGTGCCAGGGCACACGGGACAACATCCCCAAAGGAAAACAAGCCCTGCTCTCTGTGCCATTTAGAAGGTGCAGATCTTTCCACGGGAAATTCCCTTTTCCTGCCTGTCTGAACCCCTCAGAGCTGCAAGCACAGACGCTGTGTGTGTGTCCCTGTCCCCCGGGGTCCCCAGTTTCCCCTGGGTGCTCGAGCCATGGGGATGCCAAGGAACGACCCCACTGATTTATAGGGTGGCTGTGGCTGTGTGAGGGTGAGAATGAAGCTTTTCCAGCCTTTTTCTTACAGCAGCCAAAACCTGGCTGCACTAAGCCGTGCTGGCGGGGTGACCCGGGTGGCAGCGGGTGTTTGTCCCCGGCGTGGCTCAAAGGGACAGCACGGTGACAAACCCGCCGCCACCAGGGCAGTGCCACCCTGGCGGGGTGATTAATTAGCGGCGTGGCGGCGGTGAACGTGTGTCGGCCCCCACATCTGCCCCTCGCCAGCAGCGCACCGCCAGCCAGGTGTCACCGCCGTGTCACCGCTTTGCCGCTCACCTCCTTCCCCGACGTGATCGGCTGCGACATCCGCGCCAGCTGCTCCGAGCGGGCAAACGCCGCCGCTCCCTGCTCGCCAGCCCGGCCACGGGCAGCTCCTGCCAAGGCGCTCCCGGGGTGCCCGGGGCTGTGTCCCCATCGTCACCTGCGTGGCACCTGCGTGTCCCTCCCAGCCGGTCCCCGATGCTGAGGCAGGAGGTGAGCAGCAGCCGATCCGTACCCATAGACCTCTGGATGTCGGGAGGCTGGTGGCACACGGGTTTCTCGTGCTGCATTAGTAATTAATACAATCATTAATAGCGTGCTGGGGGGTGATTGGCTCAGCAAAGCCGCTTGCAGCTGCTCTTGGTTGAGGTGGGACGGTGACAAGTGCTTGGGGCCTCTGAACCAGAGAGAGACACACACAACTGGCACACACCACGCTGCCCTGGTAGCTGGCACAAACACAGATAGGCTTTTTATCCTTTAAGGAATTCTTAAAGAGCTCGTGTGCCTTCGTTGTGCGAGTTCCTTTTTGGGATGCTCTGGGATCTCGCTTTCCTGGGTGTACTGTCTAAAGCCCCGTCCTTTCCCCCGGCAGACCCAGCGCTGGAAAACCCCCGCTCAGCATCATTCCTGATTTCCCAATGCAGGCCCCGGGAAGTGCTTCCCACAAACGTTTCCTGGCTCAGCCTTCCTCCTGCAGCAGCTCTCATCACACCCCTTTCCTTCGCCTGCCTATTTTCACAAAACTTGTAGGAACTTAATTATCTCTGAGACTTCTCCCCCTGTCAAACCAGGCTGCAACGGGCCAGCAGCCTTCAAGAGATGATAACAGGGACGGACAGGCGGCGAGCATCCTCTGCGAGCAAGGTCAAAACCATCCCTCCCTCTCTCCTCTCTCCTCTCTCCCGCTGCAGCCGGGGCCAAACCCAGGCGTGAGGGCAGCGCCATCCCTGCCCCGCCGCTCCCGCAGCCACAAGTGGGAATTGGGAGGACGAGGAGGAGGAGAGAGATGCTGCTGCCGGCCGCCGAGCAGCGGGCCGGTAATAACCTCATGATGAGGCTGGAGATGCCGGGCAGGGGGGGCAGGTGCCGTCCTTCTGCTGCCCACGCTCGGCCGGCAGCTTGCGGAGCCGCGGAGTTGTCAGGCTGTCTCCTGCCTCTCACCTTGCTTCTCATTAGCTCCCCGCAGTGCTGCCGTGCGGGCAGATGGGGCAGGGCCCCACCGCCGAGCCGGGCGGATCCCAAACACATCCTCACGTGTGCCCCGCAGGGAAGGGATGTTCCCCCCAGGGCAGGGTGCACAGATCCCTGCACAGATCCCAAACACATCCCCACGTGTACCCCGCAGGGAAGGGATGTTCCCCCCAGGGCTGCATGCACAGATCCCTGCACAGATCCCAAACACATCCCCACGTGTACCCCGCAGGGAAGGGATGTTCCCCCCAGGGCTGGGTGCACAGATCCCTGCACAGATCCCAAACCCGTGCCTGCACAGATCCCGAACACATCCCCACGTGTGCCCCGCAGGGAAGGGATGTTCCCCCCAGGGTGGGATGTGGTCAGGGCTGGTCGGCAGGAGGAGGATGAGGATGGGTGGCTGTGCTGGCAGCTGCCTGCCCGAGGCGATCCCTGAGTATCCCGGTGGGTGATGTGTCTGTCAGGAGGGTGAGCTGGAAGGAGGAGAGCTCTGGTGGCTCTGTGCAATGTCACAGCCTCGGTGGACCTGGCAGGGCCGTGTCCTAGAACAAGGGGACACCTGGTGCTGTGCTCGGGGTGTCCAGGGGGCTGAGTCCAACGAGTCACCCTGGGGACCAAAGGTGATCTTGGGCAGTCCCAGGATGCATCCCATGCCAAAGCAAGGCACACATCTTCCAGCAGGAGCAGCCAGAGCTCTGGGGTGCTGCCTGGGCAGCCTCCAAAGCAGGAGAGGGATCACAAGTCACCAGCAAGGACCAAGCCAGAAGGGACAAGCACAAGCAGAGGGGGAGGGATGGGACTGGTTGGTCAATTCCTTCTAGATCCCATCTCCAGGAAAGGGGCTCCTACACACATCCCACACATCTGCTATGGGCAAGAGATAGATCTGGAAACACAGCCCTGTGCTTCACACAAGGACAAAGCAAAGCACAAGCCCCTGCATTGGTCCAGAATAAACAACACTTCCAGGATGAACAGATATTCCCAGCCAGAGCTAAGTTATCCAAACAGTATGGCAAGAGTTGAGCCCACTGTGGAGAGCAAGGGCTCCCTGCCATGGATTGCCTAAGGATCAAATTGCTTAAGCATCTGCAGCAAGCCAGATCCAGCAGGAGCATCACCAGGTGTGGGGCAGTCACTGCTGGAGGCCACAGGCTCCCAGCACCCCAGGGGGACACACACTGCAGCTGTTCTGCCAAGGGGACTGTGTAGGACCCCCAGAAACACCATGGGAATGGGAGCCTGGAGAATGCATGGATGCCCTCCCAAGCTGGAGCACCCCGTGGTGCTCTCTCACCACCTTTGAGGGCTGTCTCTGGTGATCTGAAGGAAGGGCAGGAGGGAGCTGCAGGAGGACAATGGTGGTGCCGTGTCAGTGTGGGAGGAGATGACCCCATGTATTCCTCTTACCCAAGAGCCTGAGCAATTTTGCCATGATCAGGATATCCAGCCACCCATCTCTGATCTTGGCTACCCAGCAACACCTGGATCAGAAGCACCAAAGCATTGCATTAAGGGAGGGTGGGGAGAGGACTCTCCACACCCCTGCACTCTGCCAGCCTTTGCACCTTCTGCTATGCCAGCTTTTGCTGCCAGTCCTCACCAGAAATGTCAAGCTGTCTTTCTAACCACAATGGTTTTCCCCTCTCCCTGGGGGAGTTTGTGTGCTGCTCCCACTGCAGTGACCCACACAGCCCAGAGCAGCTTCTCTGCCATGCTGGGGGTGGCCTTGCTCCTGCTGCAACCATGGTGATGGTCACACCACCGAGAGCCACGGCCCCAAACTGGCCTCCTCAAGCTAATATTTGCCTAAAGCAGCATTCAAGATCACCATGGATGAGCCCTCTCAGCTGTCCTAAAACAAGCCAGGACACCTCTGCACCGAAACTGCAGAGGTCCCAACAGCAGCCATCTGCCAAGCTGTGGCTGTTCACATCAGGGGAGAACCTGACCGTGGAAATAGGATTTCTTTTTTTTTTTTTAATGTTATCCTGCACTTGAATAAAGCCTATTTTGGAGGAGCAGCACAAATGCCCCCTCAGTGCCCTCCAGTTCCCCCAGATCCAGGCCAAGAAGCTGGCTCAGCCCTGCCAGCCCCTCCCCTCCCACAGCAGAGCTGAGAAAACCCCTCTGCCCCAGAGCCCCCACATTTATTGAGGTCCTCAACCCCACAGAGCAGACAGGTAGTGGGGGGCTCCTGGCTCACTCTGAGGGTCACAGCCTCAAACAAGCAGCACTAACTGGGGCAGAATGAGCCCTTTTCTCCTCCTTTTGTCCAGGCAGGCTGCAGTGGCAGGGAAGGAGCTTTAAAGGCACGCGGTACCTGTGCGGAGCGGGGGGGTGTGAGCGTACAGAGCTATTAATTAAAATTGCTCAGTCAGATGCTATAGAGAGATTAGTTGTCACATTGTGTTAATGGCAAGCTTGGCAACGCCGCGAGAAGGGGCAGGACTGCCCGCCGTCCCCTCAGCTGTTCAAGTGCCACGTTTATACCCAGCCAGAATGACTAATTGGCAGGTTTTGTCGAACAGAAGCCCCCTTGTTATTGGGAAGAGATCAGTGCCTTAATGAAGGAGAGGGAGGAAGGGGACATGTGGGTACAGAGGAGCTGCAGCCACCTCTGCGGCAGAGGTGGCCGGGGAGGCAGAGCTGCTCTCCTGTCCTGGTGGCACAGGGAGGCTGGAAAAACCCAGAGCCAGGGAATGGCACAACACTGGGTTCTTCACCACCAAACCCACGATCAGCCCCAGAGCTGGGTGCCTAGGAAGAGATGGAGATATCTTCCTGGGCACCCAGCTCAAGGGTTGATGGTAGGCCAGGACTCCCCAGCTCTGCACTTCATCCTCCTTCTCAGGTGTCAGATTCTCTCTGGTTTGTGTTCCTTGCTTCCTCTTTCTTGCTACAGGGAGAAAGGGAGCACAGGAAAAGGCTTGGGGAAGCTCCCAAATGGCAGCTCCAGGAGAGCATCATAGCCTTGGCTACTGGAGGATACTCAGTGCAGGCTGGGCAAGCACAGAACCTACCCAGCCTTGCCTCAGGGCATGGGATAGGACGCCCCTGCTCCCTATTCTAGCTGTAATTTCTCCCCTTCTTTCCCATTGAGGTGGCCTTCCAAATTTCTATGCCCAAATTAACTCCTTTTTGACATGGAAAGAGCTCCTGATCTGGGCCCTCTGTCCCCACAAGCTGGGACAGAGATGTGCTGAGCTCTGTGCCTGGGCACAGTCCACGGAAAAGCTTTTGGTGGACACAGATATCAGTGACACAGAAAAGCACAGAGCAGTTTGGTATTAATTCTGCAATCTTTGAAAGGACTGGTGGCAACGGGCAATGTTTCTACCCTCTGATGGACAACCATAGCCTGAAGGAGGAGGAATCAGGGGAAAGTGCTCCTCTCCCCATTTTACAGAAGGAAATTCAGATATGGGGTCACAAAGCTCTACAGGTGTCCAGCATGCCCAAGAGCCTGCATGGTTTATGCACCTTGAATCTTGTCCTGGTTGGTTTGACAAGGTGCCCCTTGGAAAAGTGATGGGTGTGAGACTGAGGTACAGCATGGCTGTGCCACCCACCCCAGGGACTTGCCTCGATATCCCCATCCAGGTGTTTTCCTGAGGTTTTCGAACTGATCAGCTTGTTTAGCCTAACCAACACAGATCTCACATGCCTGATTCTGCCTGGTTCTTCCCCACCCCAAATTCAGCTTTATTGTATGGATTCTGGGCAACAGGGAGCACATGGAGATGCTGATGTAGAGCAGCAAGGCTTTTCTTCTCCCCCAGGCACTAGTTTGAGAGACTAGTTGAAACCCATTGAAAATGAGCCTTGTATGAGGGGTATCAGCAAGTTTCCAAGCTGCCCTGCTGCTCCAAGGTGTAACCCTCTGATTGCCATGGAGCAGGCAGGTGAACCCCCAGTGCCGCTGAACAATGCCAAGCACATTCAGTGGGTGTGTAGTGGGAAGGTGATTTCCTTCCCAAGGGGAGGTGGAGGGGCTGTCATCCCTCTGCCACCTCCAGGTAGCCCCAGGCCAACAGCAAGTTGCCCCAAGAGACTTGGGGGTGCCAAGAGTTCAGCAGGAACCTCAGGTGGGAAGCAGGTTTTACTTGGACTGAACTGTGTAGCCCTGGGGCGGGATGGAAAGCTGTTCAGGCACGTTGTGTGCACAGCAAAGCTGGAATTTCTTCATAGTAGCTAGTCTAAAGCTAAGCTGGACATGAATTGAACTTAAAGCCACGGCCAGTGGAGTCATTTCAGCCGAAATCCAAGCTCTGTGCTTCCATACCTGTTTGTGGTTGCCCAGCTGGGCTCTCTTGAAGTCAGCTCAATCCCATTCCCCTCCAGCCATCAGGCACCTCAGCTGTTTCACAGCCACCACTGCAGCCTGACCGTGCCACCAGCCCCCAGGCTGTCTGTGGATGGAGGTGAGGCAGACAGGTCACCAGCAGCACCATTTGCTCCCCAGGTTTGGGCTGGGGTGATGTGACAGCTGACATGCAGAAATTCCCACAGCGCTGGTGTCATTCACAGCTTCCAACAGCCCGTCCCTAAACAGATTTTTGAATTTTTGAATAATACCTTTAAGCAGTCATGCAGGTCTCCCCCTTGGTCCCAGGGTGTAGCTGGAGATGACCAATCAAGCTGGTGTGTCATTCCTTAGCACGACTCCAGGACAGTCCAGAACAGAATGCCAACCTTCTCCATGTACTTCCCCCTACTGATGGTTTCCTGTTGTTTTACTTTTTTCCCAACTTTACCATTTCACAAGTCCTTACTGAGCAAATTTCTGCAAGCTCCTCATTGCCCATCAGGAGGGACAAGACAGGGTTGTGCCCTCAAGACTTTGCTTCCTTTGCAACCCAGACTTCTTCAAACTTTATTTTTTTTTGTACTTAATCCTTTGCTCCCGAGATGTGACACTGACCAAACTAGACCCAAGCAAGGAAAGCATTGCATTGCACTGAAAAAAAGCCCAAAACCAACACAAACAGTGCTGGACCCAAACTTTTCCTTTGTTCTCTGCTTTTGGCCACTCTGAGCCACTCACTGCCATCCCCCATGCAGCAGTTACCTGTCACAGAAGACACTTTGTTCATGTGTTTGAGGCCAAGTTCTAATCACTGAATGTAATAGGGCAAGATGAGTGATAGATTGACACAATTAATTTCCATGTTCTCACTAGTAACATTGATTTTAGGGCACTCAGTCTTTACAAGTCACTGAATGCAAGGGGAAACTTGGCTCTGATCTGTTCAGCAAAGGTCAAAAGGGTGCTCAGATCTTCCTATGGGAGCTCAGCTGCTCAAATGCCCTTCAGGGTTTTGACATCTGCCCCTGCCGTGAAGCCAGGAATTGCCTCTGGCTGCATGTGCTGAGGAAGGGCCCCTGGGAAGGTTGTGGACACATCTGTGGACACTCACAGCCTGTGGACACTCTCACTCACTTGAACACTCAAGGCTTCCCTCAGCCTGTCCATCCATAGAGCAGAAGCAGGGGTTGAGTTCCACTGGCTGTTGATCTTCTAAAGACTGGCTCCAGCGCCCAGTCCTTTTCCATCTTTCCCAACGAGGAGCTGATGTTGGCCAGCCCTGTGATTTGTTCCTGCTGTGATGGCTCTTGCAGCTCTCACCAGCAGAATGTCCACCTGTCCTTCCCATCCCAACCCAGCTGGAAGGACACAGGTCCCATGAGAGCCGTCATGAACAACCAATCCATCTGGCTGAGAGAAGAGGGGGAGAGAGGTCCCATCAGGATTTTATACTGCTGGGAGACACTCAGAAATGAACCAGTCAGGAGTCTGTTCTAGCTCTGCTTGTGGCTACACTGGTTGTGTCCTGCTCCGTGGTTTGGAGACTCCAGGGTGGGATCTGGCCTGATTCTTCTCCTCACAGAGAACTCCATGGCACCATGAGCAGTGCTGTTGCCCTGTTCTTTTGAGTTCTTCTAAGCCTTCTGATGTTTACATTCTTGTTATGAACTTTCTCACGTGCTTTTCTGTAAATACTTATTGTTTTGCATTATTTTATAGAGGAAGATAAATTTGATGAACTGTTGGTTTGCCCAGTGTCACTGGAGAGGTGGCACTGTCACCCTCCAATCCACTGTCACTTTTGGAAATCTACAAATGTTGGAGTCAGAAACTAAACACCCTCTTTTTTGCCTTGGAAAATCAAGTGTCCACGTCTTTCTGTTCTGTGTCCTAGAGTGACACAGTGCTGTTAAAGTAGCCTATGAAGTGAGTGGGAGAGTGTTAAAGTAGCCTATGGAGCCTGGTTTCATGGCCCATTTTGGGGGAAACCAGAGTTCTTTAGCAGATTGTAACAAAGAGAGAAGGAGATTACTTTCAAATCCAGCCTGGATCCTTCCCCGGAGCATCCAACACAAGATCCAGGGCTCACCAAACCTGCTGGCCAAAGATTCTCTCCGACTCCATCTTCCCCCAGACCTTTCCCCATCCCCAGGCTGCCCCATCCTCTGCTCTGCACCCCTCCTCCGTGCCCTGCCGTGGAACAAAGCCTGTCCTAAGAGAGCCGCCCCGTGAGCAGGTGAGCGCGGCTCAAAGCAGCCGTGCTATGCGCGGCATCCCCGCGGCCCAGCCGGCCCGGGAGATTCACCTGTGCGGCCCAGACAGTGCGGAATTGTTTGGAGCAAAACACTGTGCAATCAAGTGGAGATAGCAGAGGCAATGGGGTCAGGCAGGCTGCCTGGGGCATCTTTCATCTCCAGCTTCGGGAGGTGGGGTGTAAAGTGCGTGCTGGCTGGGCCCAAGGTGGGCTCAAAGGCGGCCTTGTTCTGCCAGCTATCTGCCATCTCTCTGATGTCACACGTTTCATTTGGGCAGCTCACTTCAAAGGCCCCCTTCTCGTGCTCCCTCCCTCCCTTTCTCCCTTCTGCTTTGGATTTTGTTATTGGAGGGATAATAGCCCAGCTTTCCAAAAACGCATATTGGTGTACAATTAAAAAAAAAAATAAAAATCAAAGATTCTTAAAGAGCAGCTGCTCAAGCTAACCCAGTTCAAGCAGGGCACGGCTGGGACAGTCACCAGGAAGCCAAAGTCTCTCATTCTCCTCCCCAGCTGCAAATCTAAACTTATCCTGGCTCTCCAGCACTGCAAATCCTCCTCCATTGACAAGAGGCTTCTCTTTATATCTCCATCCACCATCCATTTGGTGCAGGCCCCTTTGCACCCTGGCTCCTGCCAGCCACACGTGCAGCCCCTATCAGAGGTCCAGTTTTGGGTAGAGTTTCTAACGAGCCCTGCTTGAGCCACATCAAACAGCAGCTCAGCAGAGCTGTGGCATCAGGACACGCAGCATCCAGCTCCACAGCCCTTGCTGGGTGCCTTGAGGCACGTCCTGCAGGCGGGAGGCCAAAATTCCAGCCAGAATAGCAGCCACGATGGGTTGGCCATGCCAAGACAAGACATCTTGCTCAGCTGCAGCCTCTTGTTGAACAACTGTCTCTCTGCCAAGCTACACAAACTTGTCCAACGCTGCACAAGAGAAAGATGGCATTTCAAAGGGCTAATAAAGCTCTGGATGCAAACTGCCTACTGGGAAAATGTGCATCCCAGTAAGTGAAGCCTAAAGAGCAGAACACATCCAGACACAGTCAAAATAAGTACTAGGTGACTTCTGGCTTTTGAGTTTAGAGAGTTTGGCAAGGGCAATTTCAAGCTTTTTTTCCCCACAACTGGAAGCTATCCAGTATAGCCAATATCTTCCTGCACACACCACGCTTCCAGAAGCTGGGGATTTAGTAGCTGGGGGAAAAAAGCTGAGGGAGGAAAGGAGTGGAGGGTGTGGTGGTACCCATCAGAGGCCCAGAGATCCTGGACAGAAGCTGTTTGAGCTGCACCACATCAGCACCCCCTTCACCACATGGACATCTGGCAGCTGTTCCTTGGCTCCTCGCTGAGACCACCTCAGTTTTGGTGACAACAGTGGGAAAAGGTGCATCAACATTCAAATAAAAAGATGAGAAATTCAGTAGAGGGACAAAGAAAATCACATCAACTGCAGACCCATCAGCCTGCTGACCTGTACAAGGGTGCCTGGGCCTCAGGCCACAACTTTTCTTGATGAAGCCAAGCCTGCCTGAAGGGCAGCTGGCAGCTCGTCTCAGGGGTGCTCTGATCCTCAGCTGCCAGGCTGCAGCCCCTGAGGGTCCTTCAAATCTCCCTGGCTTCTGCTCACACCCCAGCACCCTGCCCTGGACAAGCAGGAGCTGAGATGTGCTGCTGCCCCTCCTCTGCCGGGAGCCTGCTGGGGCACCTCCAGCCCCACCCTGAGCATCTCCTCGCCCCACAAGGAGAGGGGATGCAGTTTGCATCCAGGAAGCCGTTCTGAGGCCTTGGGGAACGTCATGGCAGAAATCCCTCGGGGCCATTCCTCAATGCTGACAGCTGGGAGAGGGGCAGAGGTACCTGAATGCCGGCAGTGTAAGCAGCAGCCTTTGCTCCCCAAGCCGAGCATCCACAGGAGGATTTAAAGGACTCACAGAACTTACTGGCAGGTATTAAAAGTTCACTGGGGCTGTAATAGCAATCTGTCAGCCTGCTGCTAATCCGTCTTGACAGAAACTTTATAAGAAGCTGAAGCGTGTTAAATAGTCCTGGAGTTTAAGCAGAGCAAGCACAAGGAGGGTGGTTTAAAGCAAAGGGTGTTTCCCTGGACCTCTGACCAAAAGCCCATGGACCAACTCAGGATTTGACTCCTTAAACATCTTCTCTGGAGGAGAAAAAGGAGAGACATTTTCAGAAAACAGCCAGACAGCAGCACCCCGAGCAGCTGAGGTGCTGTCCCACGGGCAGCTGGGGCACGGGCACAATAGCGGCTCTGTGCGCCCGGGGGCCAGGGACAGCACACAGAGGGGTGCTCAGGGCCACCATCTGATGCACCTGCGCTCACCTCCGAGTCAAGAATGCAAATAATTCCCATCTGCAAATCCTGGGAAACCCATTAGAGCTGAAACTGGATCCGCTCGGCCCACGAGGGAAGTTTGGCCGCGCATCGCCGCGGTTTCGGGGACGGTTGTGTCACCTGGGTGTGACAGAGCCCTCAGCCTGGGCTGGGCCATACAGGTGGCCTGTGGAGAGCTGTGTTTTGTGTCCTCCAGCCCACAGATGTGAACAGAAAAGACAACCAGGTGCAGCTGATGCCTCAAGTTTTAGCTTTTATATTTTTTAGATTCTGTACTGCATTATATTTTAACTCTGAACTTCATATAAAGTGTCGGCAGTTCTCCTCACAGCTCAGTCACACAAACCAATCCTTTTCCAGCCCACAACCAGGGACACCATTGCAGCTTCAGGCCCAAAAAGTGCAAACAACAGAGAATTGAGGAGAGAAAACGGGGAGATGGGACTGCATAACCTGGAGCTGGAATTGGATGATTAACCCCGATATGGAAATGGACCAAACCTTATAAAAGTGTGAAAAGTCATGACCCATCATCCATCTTGGGTGTAGCCTCAGCCAGGCTCTTGTACTGCCCAAGGTGTATCCTTTGAAGGCCTTTTAATCAATCCCTACTTTATTCCTTTAATAAATACCTACTTTATTCCTTTAATAAATACCTTCCTTTATGCCTTTATTCAGGGGGTGTCTCCCAGGACAGCCAGCCTGCTGCAGGGGTGTCACACCAGTTACCCACCACTGCAAACCACACCGAAAGCACAGCTCAGAATAATAGGAGAGCACTGAAGGACAGCTTCCCATGGCTCTCCAGCAGAAAGGAGAGGCTGCCAGGTGCACTGTAGGTTTTATTAGGGACCAGCAGCTGAGATGCCACCTCCAGTGGGTTCCTGCACCAGCAGGACTGCAGACATTGCTAGGGCAGGTTTGTGTGTGTTGGCACTGCTCTTAATATTCCCTGCAGTAGGTTTGCTCTGGAGCAGATGGCAAAGTTTCATCACCATCTCTGTCTTTCACTGCTCTATTTCCCATGGACCTCCTAAGAGCTTTGCCTTGTAGCTGAGAGTCCTGCTCCCTCTCTGAGGCATCCCACACTCCAGCAGGAACAGTTATTAGGGTGACCCAAGACTTGCTCACAGGAAGAGTTTTGCACACTGTTAAACTCTCAGTGAGAGCCTCCAGAGGTTTTTTTCAGCCTCACGTTCACTGCAGCTTGCTGCTGAAAGAGGGATGGAGAGCTAGAAAGAAAACTAAAGGACCTTTAGCACCCTGCCAAAACACAGACACCTGGATCAGAGGAAAATAAGTCCAATAAATAACAGCATACCCAGTGGGGAGCCAGTAGAGAAGGGCGAGCCGCAGCAGTAACACATCTCCTCCACACTCCAGCACACCACGTGTACTTGTGGGTCTCAAATCAGCTGAGCAAAGCTCCTGGGGTTCCTCCAGCAGAGAAACCTGTTGGCCAGAAGGACTCAGTAGCAGCCCAGTTACTGGGAAGCCTGGTCTGCCATGGCTTTGTGAATTCCTCTGGTGGGCAGCCACAACCCCTTCCTCACACCTCACCTGCAGGTGTGAGATCGTAGCAGTGCTTCCCAACGTTAATTCCAGCAGGGAATTCCCAGTAAGGGATGTGCTCCCACTGAAAACTCCCCATGGAGCAGGAGGGAACTAGAGGGCAGATTTATAAATCTCTTCAGCATCCCTTTATGCAAGACCCAGAGAAACTTAAACACCCAAATTATTTTGGCAAGGAGCTGACAGTTGCATAAGCCTTGCTTGAACAGAAAAGCAAGGTGGGAACATTTGCTGGGAAAGAAAAGAGAAACACCACTTGCCTTGCTGGGAATGCAAATTGGGACCTGTAAATGGTAGCTAAAAAGGGAATATGTGTACTTGGGTGAAAGTTTGAGTAAGCTCATGACAGATGTCAGCAGCGAGATGCAGACCAGGTAATCCACTTTAAATCCCTGAATGCTCAGGTGCTTCTTGTGGAAGTTTCTATTTTTTTTCTATTCTATTCTATTCTATTCTATTCTTCTATTCTATTATATTTCTATTTTTTTTCTAAGGTGCTTCTTACTAAGGAAGAACCTCGAAACAATCGCAGAGAAATACACAAGTTTGTGCCTTTTTTTTTCTTTTCCTTTTTTTTCCAAGCCCCGCTTCCCCTCAGCACGTTGTCATCGTCTTCCCCAGGAGCAGAATTGCTCCCAGGAAACCAGATCCCCCCAGGCACAAAGCTCCTACTGTGCTCACCGCGATGCTATCGGGAGGGGCTGGCCGGGTGCACGCGGTCAGGCAGCACCTAAGCTCGGGTGGCCCAGGGTTTTGGGATGAAACAAGACTCCTCCTCCTCCCCCAGCACACCCCAGCTTTGAGGCCATGGTGGGGAGGACTGAAAATGCAGCATCTCCTTTGCTTATTCATATTTCAGGGAGAAGCTCCGGCCCTGGCTGACACAACTCTCCACCAGGTGCTTCTGTCAATCCCTTCAGCACTGCCACAAACATTTGTGAGCTCCTCACGAGCTCCTGGCTGGAGGTGAGCTGGTCATATCAACAGCAGATTTTTGTTTCGAGGCAAGGAAAAAGTAAGCAAGTCAAGGAAACAGCTGTTAAACTGCAGGAATAATCAATTAGGAGGCAATTTCATCATTTTGAATAAGCTTGCTCATAATTAAAAGCCTCCTGAAGGAAGTGATTATGCTCTAATTGATGGGAACTGTAAAGCCCAGGAAAGAGGCAGAGCAATGGTTTGTACAACCATTTCTGGGGCACAGTTCCCACCACTGCTGCCCAGAACACTGCAGTGTTTTTGGGGATGGCACCTGCCCTCAGGGTTCTTCATGGCCCTAGCTCCTTGCCAAAGACTCTCTGGTGTTTTTCTCTGGGTTCATTGCCCTTTCCCCATCTCACACTCCCAGGTGGCCCAAGCCTGACACGGGAAAGCCACTGGTCAAACACCAGCCACGCTGCTGCCCTTCCCTGCCACTGTGTGCAGATGGCTGGCCAGGCTCGGCCAGCTGGTGCTGAGAATTGGCCCCATTTCTCACAGCTTAAATCTGAGGATCCAAACAGGCTTTCAGGTAGTTCATGGTGCCTCTGCTTAGGCCTCCTAGTCAGCCATGGTGGGACTGCTGCTCCTTTTGTCTAACAGGGAGGTGACCACCTCCTCTTCCCCAACCTCCCTGCTCCCAGCTAACATCCCCTTTTTATATCTCTGCTGCTGTCCTGTAACCACCATGTCCTGCCTGAGCTTCCCATCCTGTCTCCAGCTCTGACACCCCAGCCTTTGTTGAAAAAACAGTTTTGGCCCCGTGGGATTAGGCTTCATGTGCCCCAGCCCCCAGGTCTTCTGCTGGGATGTCACCGCTCCTTCCTCACCCCTCCGCCCTCTCCAGGAGGAGACAGAGCAGCCAACAGTCAGTTATAGCTTCTGGCAGGCTCCAGCTAATCCTTTTGGAAGAGTTTCACCAGCCTCCTCTCCCCAATCTCCTCAGGGGTTCTCTAGTTACTTCCCAAATACCTCCACACACTCGGCAGCAGAGCCAAACCCTCCAAGCCTGGGACACCAGTGTGAGGTTGTCAGGACAACACAAGCAGCCACCCAAGGCACAGGTGTTACGCTGCATCTCCAGTTCCATGACCTCATGCTGCATTTTCCAGGCAGTCCCTGCCTCTTTGAGCAGAGTTGCTCACTGTTTCCCCTCTCCTCCTCGCTCTCTCGTGCACAGCCTCGGGGCTCTCCGTGCTTGCATATTATTTTGAGCTCGTGTTGAGCACAGACTTGTTTCCTCGCAGATGCTCTTGGGAATGTACAGAAAAAGCCTAAGGCTTGGTGGATACCTCCCTGCACAGCCCCTCCTCTCCCAAGCAGATACTATTGCATCTGTACTGCAAGGAGCAGAGGTGAGAGAGCCAGAGCTGCTGGGGGCAGCCAGCTTGAGAGCCCTGAGCTGAGATGCCAAAGCTCAGCTCTCCAGAGCACGGGTCTTCTCTGGGCTCTCTGAGTCCTAAATAAGATTGGTTAGGAGCAAATGGTTGGGGCTCTTCACCCCACTTGAAGCCACCAAATCAACAGAGCTGTAGGGCAGTGCCTTCTGGGGTTCACCACCAGCTCCCCATCATCCCTTTACCACAGGGATTTACCTCCTGCCACAGATTCACCCTGCCCTGAGACCGTGATCCAGCCCAGCAGGCATCCCTCTGAATGAGCCCCCTGTTCTCGGGGTCATCAGAGGAGAAATCTGATCCCTCCTCTGCAGCAGCAGCTCCGAGGGCCCGGGGCGGTGGGAATCTGCTGCTCCTCACCGAAAGTGCTGTGGGTATTTGATCACTCAGAGTGTTTTGACATGGTTTGCAGTTGGATACGCTCGTCCTCAGCCTGTGAACTTAGACCTGTCAATCAGGCAAGCACATGTCAGCCTCCACACCGGTGTCTAGGAGGTCTACAGCTAACAAGATAGCCTTTTCATGGCCAACACAGTTGCCACTTAGAGGAATGGAGACAAGAATTTGGTCTGATCTCCAACAAGATAAGCAGCTGCTATTCACCTTTTTACACCTGAGGAGCTTCTAACCCTTTTCTTGCCTTTCCATCACAAGTCTTTGCCATTTTATAAAGAGTTTTTTTCTTCCTTTTTCAAATAAATTTTCCATGCAGATGACCAGCAGTGGAAGAAAAGATGTAGTAAATGAAAGTAACAGCTTTGGACAGCTGGTGTTACCTGGGATCTTGCTCACAGACCTACCATAAAGCCAAGGCACTGGTCCTCGGTGGTTTGAGCCCTATCATGTGTCACAAGACAAGCATTTTCTAATGATAGGTGACATTTAGTGCCCAGAAGAGTGTCAGTGTAGGTACTAAACATCTGGCAAATTTCACTCTGGAAAGGTGACAGGAATAACCAGAGCTTTGGAATTTTCCCACCAACCAAAAAAAAAAACCAAAAAAAACCAAACAAAAAAACCCCCAAAAAACCCCAAAAAAACCCACAAAACAAAAAAAAAAACCACACACACAAAAAAAAAAAACTAACCCAGAATTTGTGACCTCTCACGTCCAGTTCCAGGAAAGGCCCTGCCTATGGGCTCCTTGGGATTTGGGTCCTTTCCACCTCCTACATGCAGAGAGATGACCCATGGTTGTGGGCACATGAGAAATAAATTCTCCTGCAGGTTCTCCTCTCCTAGGACATGCCCACATCACACCAGAAAGCAGCCCCCAAACTCCCAGGGCGGCAAGAGACTGCAGAGGTGGCCGTGACCCGGGTGTGTCCCCACTGCACCATGATCTGTGTCCCCACTGCACCATGATCTTTGCTGGGTTTGGGGGCTCCTCCTGCCCACACCCAGCTGGAGGGAGCCAGCACAGCTCTGCTGACTGCAGTTACATGCTGAGCCAGGCCACGCAGAGCAAGGCAAGGCTCCAGCCCTTCACTGGAGGGTGTTTTCCTAGACAGCAAGGTCACATCCTTCCAGGATGGTTGCTTGCTCCACTCCTATGTCTGTGCACCACAAGTCTCCAACAAATACCTAAAAACACCACCAAATACTCAGCTGCAAACCCAAACCAAGCAGCATTGGCCAATGCCATTTTGATTTTCATTCCAGGCTGCATCTGCCACAAGCTCCTGAGCTGTCCATTCACAAAGAGCAAGTTAATTAACATAATATCACTCAGAGCTGGCTGCCTATCAGTATTATCTAATCAGTGTCCTCAACTGACAAGTAATCTCTGACTTGATCTCTCCTTGGCCACTGAGCAGTGCCTGAACAGAAGCAGCTTTGTTTGGAGCCACTAGAGACACAAAGGTCAGCTCCCAACCCGTTCCTGGCATTGCCCTTGCCTTGGAGAGCAAGGTAGAACCTGTTTTCACATCAGACCTTGCTCTTTTCTTCCTGCCTTTGACAAGGAGGTATCACCTGTCCTAGGGAGCCACTCCCCAGCTGAGGGTGGGCTCAGACATGGAGCACAGCATGGCAAAGCAGCCCCACAAAAGGACATCCCAGGGGGACAAAGCAAGGGACACCTGACAACACACCCAGCCTGTCACCTGCCATGCAGTGACTCCACCACCTGCAGAAGATAAGGCCCAGCCAGTTTTGCTTTGGCAGGATCCATCCACACCCTGAAATAAGGAGCAGGAGGATATGAAATCCAGATGACAGGAGGACCCACATCTGCTACTCAATGGCAAGATTGCAAACTGGGCTCATGTTCGGCCTGTGTCAAGCACTGGGCCAACTGGCAGAGGAACAGGTTTAAAACCATGAATTCTCCTGATTTTGCTCGACAAAAATCTGCCCTCATCCATAATTCTGATCCTTTCCCAAAATTACATGCTCTATGTAACAATTTTATACATATACCCACATTTGCATCAAGATACTGTTATTATAGGGTGTCATTGCATTTTTGCAAGGTTTTAAAAGTAGGCAACCAGTCTGTATGACATGGGGGGTTTTATTTGGGGGAAGCAATTTAGCAAGTGTAAATTGGCAGTTGGGCTGATGAAAAACCAGACTGATGCACCTGAGCATTTTTCAAACAGGAAATAGCTGTAGGTGGGGAAGACAAACCTTTTATCTTTAAAACATTAATAATAAACCCCCACAAATTTAAACATGATGTTTTAAGAAGTATCCAAGTGAGAAGAATTTTTGAGGCAGTTTTAATAACCATTAAGGGAAACCTATTTTTACATTGCAAGCCTGGGTGGTGTTAACCCAGCCATTGCCTAGAGGTGATCCTAAAAGTCATGCTGGTTTCATGGGCCACAGCAGCTCCTCCACACCCCCTATAATCCAGATCTGCCCTCTTTTCAACATAGCACCAGCCAAATATTTCTCTAAGACCACCAAGCCTCATGTTAGAGAAACCTCAAGCCGTAATTTCCCCAACCTCTCCACCACAAGTCCAACCCCTTTCCCTGCTGCTGTCTTGAGACAGAGCAAAACCCCAAACCAACCCAGGCATCCAGGCTGCNGTCTATGATTCTGTGAATATTTGATATCAAAAACTCATCAAGCACAATCTTCTCACCACACCCTACCCAAGACCTTGCTTCCTTTGGAGACCCTTCCCTCTCCTAATCAAGAAGACACAACCACGCAAGAAAACACCAGGCTTTTTTTTTTTTTCCTTTTTTTTTTCTTTAACAGAGAATTTTTTATTTTTTTTTTTTGTCTTTCTTAATTTCATCTCGGTGCGTGATTTCTGACAGTGCTGTCAGCACCTCCCGCCGGGTCAGCCATCTCCAGACCCTGCTACATTCAGTGTCAGACCGGACGGCGGCGACCAGCCAGTGTTTTCAGCCTCACAGTCACTTGCACGTCTCTACGGGTTGTCGCTTACATCGTTTGTGAACAGCAGCACAAAAGGACACAACGCATGAAAACGAGAGTGGGGATGAGGTGAGGGCCACCTGAAGGCTCCACCCCAAGGAGAACTTCCCCCAGGTTCCCACAGGTCTGGCAGGGATGAAGCGGGGTGGGAAAGGCAGGGCTGTCCCTCCTTTCTGCTTCCCCTGAGGGGTGGGGACTTGGCTGCAGCGTTTCCCAGTGCCAGGACACCAGCCCACACCGGCCTAGCACCCAGATTGGAGGATATGGGATGGGGTCGCTGGTGGAGGCAGGCTGGGACCTGCTGGGGAAGGGAAAGGTGATGTGGAGAAGCATGGCTGAGCCCCGATGGGCTGGGATGTCCACCAGCTCCAGCATGTCCACACCACACTGACCTCCTGGACACGTCCAGCAGTGGGGACAGGACCTGGCCACCACGCTGCCCACATCAATCTGCTGGCAAAAAGCAGGTTTCTGGATCCAGCTCTGCTCTGTGTTTCAACTGCACCTCAAAACCAGTGGGGCAACCTGAGAACACCAAAAATAACCAACCCCAAAACCCAAACCTGTTGCCTGAAATGAACTGATGTTCCTTCCCTGCCACTGGGCTTTTGCAACCTAAACATAACGTTTATAAAAAGTAAAATTATTTCCTCTTATAACTTAAGTGCATTGAGTATTTCCTTAAATATGGTTCACACTGAAAATAAAGTTACTTTTGCTGTACAGTAAATTTCTGATAGACTTAGAAATAAACTTTTTGTTGATACAATCTGGCAGGCGTGGCCGTGCAGCGCAACACTCCCAGCCACACGGCTCTGCACGCACACACGTGCGTGCCCACACACACACACATCCACACACACAGCCCCATCCTCGGGGACAGGGACAATGCTAGGGGTTTCTAGCTCTCTATATTCGCATGGGAACATCTATCTTAAAAGTCCCTACGTTTAAGCAGCGGGCACTCAAACTGGTTGAGGAAACAGAGGGGAAAAAACCAAACCCTGCAGTGACATTTTCCCCTTGTGTTTCTGCAGAGCGTTGTCAGCTTTTCAGATTTCAAAGCCCAGCTGATGCTGCAGGCTTTCCCCATGAAGATCAGCAGTTTGCTCTTTCTAAAGGTGGGATACAGCGCTGGGATGCTCCTACCGGAGAATCCCCCTCCCCCTGCCGAAACGAGAAATTTGTGTCCCCGTCTGAAATTTGAAAATCCACCAGCCAGCTGCAAAAACCACTCCTGTCCCTAATCCTAGGCTCCTAAGAGAAACATGAAACTATGCAACCCATAACTTAACTCGCTCCTTGGGAATCCCAAGCTACAACATTATTTGACGGCATCCCAGCAGAGCTGCTCCCCTCCCTCCCAACCCTGGGAGCTCTGCGGCCCCTCCTGGGGGGACCACGCTGGGCTCAGGAGGTGAAGTAGGAGTTCTGCATGGAGTACAGGTGGTCGATGGGGTTTCCCACTCGTGCCTGGAGTGGCCCTGCATCTGCTGTGCCGAGGAAGCAGTCCCCCAGGTTGCTCAGTGAGGTATCGTCGCTGTCCAGGTCATGGAAGAGGGGCTCGGCACCTTGGGAAGCAAGGAAGGGACAGGAGGGGTTCAGAGCCTGCTCCAGCACCCCCACAGTGCCTGGTACCCCCAGCTTTGGTAGTGATGCCTTAGGATTTCAGCTTTTCTATTTTTTAAATCCTGTACTGCTTTAGTGTATAACTCTGAACTCCATACAGACTGTTAGCTACTGTCTTCACATTTTGGCCCGAAAAATGATCCTTCTGGGCCTGAAAGTCAAGGACACCTCACTGCCTCAGGTCCTGAAAAGTATGAACAAAAGTGAACTGGGGAGGAGAAAACTGGGGGTATATGACTTCATTCCCTGAAGCTGTAATTGGAGAATTAACCCCTGATATGTAAATGGACCAAACTTAATAATTGTCTGAAAAACTCGTGACCATTGTCCATCTTGGGTGTAGCCCCTTGGGTAGGCTTTTGACTGCCTTAATCTACCTAAAGGCCTTCAGTAAATAAAATAAAATAAAATAAAATACCCACTTTTATTCTTTTGTCTGGCCTCTTGTTTTAGGTAAGCCTGAAAAAGGCATCAGTAGCACAAGGCATATAGGGGTGAGGGGACCCCACCACAACCTAGCATCTCTTTGAAGGAGAGAGGGCAAAGAGAGCATCTCCAGAGCCCTACCGTAGGGGTGCATGTGGTCTCCGGGCATCTGGGGTGGGGTGAGCCCTTGCCGGAAAGGGTCGGAGCCGTAGACATTCTGCTCCATGCCCAGCAGCTGCTGCGGCGGGGGCAGGGCGGTGTAGGGGTTCAGCATCCCCTCCAGCCCCGTGCCGCCGCCGCCGTTCGTCTGGGCTGCAAGATAAGATCAAGATAAGATCAAGTCATTGGCTGATGTGTTTTGGGTGGCTGAGCTCTGCTTCGAAGCCTGGAGAGGGCGGGGAGATGGGGAAACCCAAATTGTGAGGGGGTACCTGAGCTCAGGCGCTGTGTGTTCTGCTGGTCCTGCTGCTGCTGCTGCTGCCTCCTGGCGAGCTTCTTCATCTGGGAGAGAGGAAAGGGAAAAAACCAGAATGAAATCATCCCCTGGCCAAAGCCAGGAGGGAGGGAGCCCCAGCAATGGGTGCTGGCACCCCTTGCACCCACCTTTGCTCGCTGGTTCTGGAACCAGACCTGCACCACACGGACACTCAGCCCCGTCTCTGCCGCCAGCGTCTCCCGCACCTGCAGAGAAGAGCGACAGTGGCGTCTCTCAGCCCACTCAGCTTTTCAGGGAGACTTCAGGAAGGGTCAGATCAGCCAGGGCAAGGCCATGCTCAGCACCCAGGACATCCCCAAGAGCTGGGCATGGGCCCTTCTCCCCATACCTTCCTGCAGGGCTTGGAGGAGACCTCAAACGACGCCTTGAACGCCCTCCGCTGCTGCGTGGTCAGGATGGTCCGTGGCCTCTTGGGCCGTTTGTGATCCTTCCCGTCCTCAGCGCCCTTCCCTGAGGCCTGGCCCAGCTTGCAGATGCTGTCCTCATCATCACTTTTGCCTAAGGATGAAGAAAAAGCCGGTCCTTTACAGAAAACAGGCGGCACACACCATCTCCAGCATGGTCAAAATAATCTGAGAGATTTAAAACAAGCTGGTGTTGGTGGTCTTGTTCTGAGTATATGAGAAGGTGAGGTTTGGGAGTGGGGGAGAGCTACTGGCACTTGAAGTCTGTGACTGCTCAGCCAACAGATGTGGTTTTGGGTTCTTCTTTTCCCCAACAGTCTGAGCAGCTGCAATGTGTAACCCTGGGACAGCTGATTAGAGCCAGATCTCTGCCTGCTTCACAGGGATTTCCAGCCAAGCCACTGCTGGAGACACATCTGGACAGAGACAGACAGGTCACATCATCCAGGTGAGGGTCCAGCAGTTGTCAAGGACCACTGTGCTCCTGGGGCTGTCCCCCAGCCCAGGTGGAGACAGAGATTGGGTCCCTCTGCCCAGGCAGACCAGGCTGGGGGAGGCCAGGGGGATGGGTGAGCAGGGATGCTCAGAGAGGGCAACGTGTTCGCCAAGAACCCCTCACAAACGCCTCCTGATCTGCTCTACCATGGAGGACAATTCCCTTCAGAGCACAGACTTTTATTCATACATACAAGGGGCACCTTTCTGCCTGTTATTTCCTTCTTTCTGTGAAGTTTTAAATCTCCCTGGACAGAAACCCAGGGTCTTTCAGCCATCACCCCTCAGCTACTCACTGTGATGTGCTGCCCCACAGTATTCCCAGGCACTGGGATGTATCTCCCTGCTGCTCTCCACCACTCAGGGCACGGAGCCTTTGGGCAGGAGCTGCTCCGGGAAAGTGGACAGTGTCTCTTCCCAGCTCTCCTCATTTACTGCACCTCCCCTGCTGATGACCTTGCTTGCTCAGCCCGTGTGGGAAGGGCTGTGATGCAGGTTTGACAGCACCTTCCCTCTGGCTAGCTATAAACCACTTACAGCCTTTTCCAGAAAGCTCCTTCAGTGCTCATCTGGGAATGGCTAATGGAGCTGAGGTGCTGGTTGGATACGGATGGGGGCTCTGCAAGGCTGTGCTTGGCCCAAGTCCATCCCAGGGCTGCCATGGCTCTGGGAGATGGGGATGTACCAGGGAGTGTGAGCCTGGCCCAGGGTAATTCATGGGGAAAACGGGCCAGGTCAAACCCCACAGCAAGACCACACACACCAGGAAAGTTTCAATCCAATGCCAGCCCAGGCGGGAATGAGGAAATGCGGGAGCAGATCTCCACGGTGAGGGGAGGCAAAGATCCCAGAGGGGCAGCAAGAATGCTCTCAGGCACCAGTTACCTCTCCTCTCCACACTACTGGGCTCTCCTCTCTCCTGGGTTCCAGCCAGGAGACCTTCCCTGTTAGTGGGCAGGGAGAGCTCTTTGTGCTGGCAGTCCCGAAACAGTCGGGAGCTGGGTCTGGCCCCCAGGAACCAGAGCCTTGCTGCTGCTCCAGCTCCCTTCTTACTCACAGCACACCCATGACATTCCCACACCAACAGGAAGGACAAACTGATGTTTCCTTGCATGTCCCAGCCCGAGGGATGCCACACTGGAGCAGGTGTGAGAACCCTCAGGGGAGGCCCAAGCTGTGGAGCCTCTGATGGCTGATGGGGCTGAGCAGTGGCTCCTGCTGCTGCTGCCTCCTTCCCAGTGCCAGCTCCCTGCTCTGCCAAGCTGCTGGCTTTCCTGAATGCTGAAGGAGTTTAATTTTGGATGGGAAGGTAGAGATTTTTACAAATTGTGGAGAAGGAATGTCAACTGGTGCCTGTCTGCACCCGAGCATGAGGTCAGCACCCCACTCCCCTCCAGCCCAGGAGGAGCAGAGCATGGCACGGCAGAGCCACAGGCTCATGGTCTCCATCAGGTCCATGATGCTCAAAACCCACTCCAAGGGGGAAAACCCGCTCAGAGCAGCCTCTCCAAGCCCTCCCCCCGCCAACACCTGCTCCCCAAATCCCTCCCAGTGTCAAAGGGAAAGAAGGAAAAGTGAAGCCGGATTTGGCGGGGTATTACTTTTAATTAACTCTCCCTTTCAAGCCTTTCCCCACTGAGGAGGGGGGAGAAATTAATGAGTGTCTGGGGCTGCCCTGACGTCACCTGGGAAGGGGCCGGGGCGATGGATATTGTGGATATTGTGCGGCGTGCCCCCGCTCCGACCTGCCGGGCCCACATCCCGTCGCCGGGGCCAGGACATTCCTCGCTCGGGAGGATTTAGGGAGAGGAGAAACGTTAGGACGTTTTTAATTGGAAAGCAGGGTCCTCTTTCAGAGGGGCTTGTTTACTTAGGCTGGGCGGCGGAGGCTCGGGGGAGGCAGTAATTGAAGCGAGGGTTTGGGAGATTACAGACAACATATGGCTCGCTTTTTATCTACGCTTTCTCATAAAGTGGCCCTTGGTGTGCGGTGGCCGGGGGGAGGGAGGGAGAGACCCTGGGGGGCTTCAAAGCAGCC
>VYZP01076127.1:5557-26611 GCA_013400635.1 Hypocryptadius cinnamomeus
TGGGCATGGCAGGGGCTGCATTCACAGGGATGGATGGGCAGGGTGGAGGCTGTATCCCAAGACATGGGTGGTCATGGTAGGGGCTGCATTCACAGGGATGGATGGGCAGGGTGGGGGCTGCATGCCCGGGAAGGGTACACTGGGGCAGGGGGGCATCTCCAGGCCTGGAGCTGATGCCCTTTCCTCTTCCTGGCTGCAGATGGAGGACTTGGGCCTGGCCACAGTGACGTACCCCACAGAGAACCAGGACCCCGTCCCCACCTTCTCCTCCCACTTCCACCACCAAGTCGGTGGCTTCTTCATCCTGGCCAACTTCCAGCGGTTCCTGGAGACGGCATACCGGGCACTGCGGCACCTCACCAGCCTCTGACCCCTGTTTGTGGATGTCCCACCTGAGGGACATCCCTTGAGCACCCCATTTCCTGCTAATTTAATATTTATGGCTATTTAATATTTATCTGTCTGGGGATGCTCCCCCACCCGCGGCCCCGGGCAGGCGCCAGGGGATCCCGCGGTGGATCCATGCACAGGTACCTGTGCAGCATCACCCTTGTTTAATATTTAAACACAAGCGTATCTCTGCTACGAGGTTCTGGAGCTGGGCTGAGCCCCCACAGCTGCTGCTGGCACTGCCTGTGCCTCAGTTTCCCCACGGCTCGCACTGCTGGGGCTGCTGCATCATCCCATGGGAAAACACCTTCATCCCAGGATGAGGATGCTCCAGAGCATCATCTCCCTGTCTGGGCTGCAGCCTGCAGGGACACATCTGATGGGTGTTATTTCTAGTAATTAATATTTATTAGCCATTAGAGAGGGGAGGGAAGATGGAAGAACCATAGGGATGCAGCAGCCTCACCAGGATGAGGCTTTTCTGGGGAGCCCCAGCACCTTGGGGAGCTGCATCTCTGCTCTGTCCCCCTTCCCTGCTAAACTCGGAGTACTTATTGCAGTTTAACTTATTTGTGCCCATCCCTGGCCGGAAAGAGCCACTTGGACACATTCCCATCCTCCTGAGCCTGACGCAGCCCCAGTCCCGTGGTTGTGTGGGAGCTCTGGGCGTGGGGGGTTTTGTACTGTATTTATTGCTGCAGCTGGGTGAGCCCCAAGAAACACCCATTTTTTTCTATGTGATAATAATGGAAATAAACTCTATTTTTGCACACTCTCTCTGTTCCGCTGTCTCCTGCTTGCGTGGGAGGGAGGCAGAGCGGCCAGGGTGTGGGGACACAGGGACAGAGACATGGGGGATGAGGGAATGGGACTTCAGGGCATTATGCAGCTGCTGGTGTCAGCTCAGAAAGATGAAACGCAGCCCCCCCAGTGCCCCCACCCCACGGGCTGAGCCTGCTGAGGGTCAGGAGGTGCTGTGGGATGGCCACTTCCTCCCACACCCGGCAGCGCTGCTTGGGCAAGAGCCGATTCCTAGAAAGCTCCGGAAGCCGCCCGCGCTGGCAGTGCCCGCCGAGGGCACCAGCACCATGCCCAGAGCTGGTTTGTGGGCTCATCCTGGGGCTGGTGGCACTGGGGGTCCCCAGCCACCCTTCTGCTGCTGCTGTGACACGGGGAATCTGCCCCAGAGCTGCCCAGGGATGTGTCAGGAGCCCTCCCAGAGCTTTCCCTGTGCCCAGGGATGTGCCATGGCAGGAGGAGGCTTTCAGCAGTGAGGAAGGCAGAGTGGGTGGACAAAGGGGCAGCCCCCAATGTGGCTGAGCAATGTCAGGAGAGCCCTGGGCATCTCCCCCGCCCTAGAAAGCCCCTAAGGGCACCACCAGCCTCTCCCCAGTGGGTGTTTGCCCACCCTGGGCTGTCCCAGCTTCACCAGCCCCATTTCCTGCCACGGGCCCACGCTCACATCCCATGACCACCAGCATCCCTCACCGCACTCATCCAGCCACACAGGGACAGAGCCCAGTGCTGGGGGTGCCAGGGCTCCCGGTTCCTGCCTCCCAACTTCCAGCCCTGGGCAGGGGCTGGCACAGGCTGGACCCCACGGTCACGAACTGCCAGGGGGAAGCCCCCACCCACGGGGCGGGCACTTCCCTCCTTCCTCCCCCCCCCTTACGGGTGCTTACAGAAAACCCCCTTCTCCTGCTCCAGCCCCTTCCTGTAAGGGGAAGAGCCGGTGCCAACGCCAGGCATGGGGCTGCCTCGGCAAATATTGACAGAGCTGGGAAGGCCACGCCAGGTCCTGCTCTTTGCTCCGGGCTAACGGTAAAGAGCCGCCCCTGGGCGAGCAGAGGTGCCCGGGCCGGTCGGTGCCAGCTCAGGGTGGGACTCACACCAGTGTCAGGCTCGGTGAGGCCATCCCAGTCCATCCCGGTGTGTGCCACGGCTCCATTATCCACCACACCCAGCCCCGCAGCTGCTCCCGGCTGCCCCGGATGGGGACCAGGGGCTGGAGCCCTGGGGCCAGCGGGGAGGGGGAGGATGCTCTGTGTGTGAAGGCCAAGGACCAGCAACACCCACAGCTACCCCAAGTGCATCGGGGTCCCTCCTTCCAGCAAAACCTGGGGGCTGCCAGGAGTGAGCTCATCCTGGGATCAGATGGGGTCAGCCCAGCCCTGAGTCACCGTCCCACTGCCTCTTCCCTGGCCAGCACTGACCCAACCTCTGCAGCACCACTCCAGGATCCCCCTGTGCCCCATCTCCCTTCAGAGCCTCCCAAAACAGGGCTGGGAACCCCACTGGTGCCAAAGGGGCAGAGGCACAGCCCAGCCCCAGGAGTGGGCTCGGAGTCACGGTGCCCTGAAGGAAGGGCTGGTGCCTGCTGGCCCTGCTTTCCCCTTTCTCGTGAGTCAACACCAGTGGAAGGGGCAGAGGGGCAGCCACCCTGGCACTACCACTCCCTCGGGGACAAGAGTTCATGACAGCTCTTGGATTCACTGCTGGAGGAGCTGGCAGGGTGTGGGGACAGTCCCAGGGGACCTGTTCCAGCACGAGGCTGGTGTGGTCCTGGCCAGGCCACAGTTACTCACCCGCTGCCCGTGCTCACTGCAGACTGAACTCACAGGGAGGAATTCCAATGAGAACTTACACTCATGGGGAGGAATTCCAACAAGAACTCACGCTCATGTGGCAGAATTCCCAACAAGATCCCGCTTGTGGCTGACAGCACAGCAGGGAAGCATCCCTGCCCCACCCAGCGCAGTGCCTGCTCCCAAGTGTGAGCACCACAGGCAGCCCACCACCCACTCTCAGGTCTGGGACAGGGTGAGGGAGATTTCCCCTCCTACCCAGCACAGGGTTTGGCCACTGGCTCCCCATCACCCCAAGGATCGAGGGGTTTTGGGGAGTCCCAGAAGCTCAAATGAGATGAGGCAAAAGCTGGTTGTACAAAAGGATTGATTTATAGAATAAAAAAAAAAAAAATTAGGGGGTGTCTCAGTCTCAAAAGTACCATGAGGCAGAGCAAGGAGATGGCTCCATGTGCCGAGGGAGCAGCCCTCTAGCAGCTGCAGGGGCCATCCCAGCCACCCAGACCACCAGGGAGATCCCTGGGCTCCTCAGGGATCCCCCCTGGCCGGAGCAGCCCCGCTCACAGCGCAGCGATGGCCTTGGCAGCGACGCGGCGGCCCAGGGGCAGGCTGAGGTCAGTGATGGCCAGGACAATTTTGGGACTGGACATGGTGGACACCTTCACCAGCTCTGAAACCTGCCCAGGGACAGAGGAGAAGCACAGGTGAGTGTCACCAGGAGCCTGGGATGTGGCCATTCTGTGGGACCCTGGGGCACTCCCCAAGCAGGGACAGGGGTGTCACAGCTGCTGGACCCACCATGGTGAAGGGCATGAACTGGAGGATGCTCCCACGGCTGCCCTGCTCCAGGCACTCCACACACTCCTCCATGAACCACTGGACAAACTGGGTGTGGGTGCCAGCTGTCTTGGCCCCCAGGATGGAAGAGATGAGCAGAAAGAGGTTTGCTGTGGGGACAGGGAGAGAGCAACAGTCAGGTCACTTCTTGGAGGCTGCAGGTGGCCTGAACTCCTCACTGGTGTCCCAGTGGTTGGGTGTGACCCCACGGACCCATCCCCACCTTACCCAGCACCCGGTTCAGAGGGTCTCTCATGCTGACAGTGTGGAGCTGGGAGGCAGAGAGTGAGCTGCTCATGGAGCGATCTGTGGGCAGGAGCACAGAGTCAGCAACAGCCTCATGGCCCCCCTGGCTGAGCCAACGTGCCCACACTGGGCCAGCTCTGGCCACCTGAGGTCACCCAGCCCTGGGAGAGGCTTTGCCATGAGGCAGCTGTGGAGCAGAACAGGTTTAGGCCCCCTGTACCTGACAGTCTGTGCCAGTGGGGCACCCCAGAAACACAGCACAGATGGTCTCTGCCCCATCCCTGTCCCCTCTCCAGCCCACACGGAGCCCAGGCAGGTTTCCCACGCTGCTTTTGGGGTGTGACACGTGGTGTCACCATCAGGAGTGGAGGAGAACAGCAGCGACACACACGTTACACATCCTGTGAGTGAGCCAGATGTTCAACAGCTGCACAGCAGCCCCCCATCTCACTGTCAGGGTGCAATCCAGCTATCAGAGCTGAAGCACGTCCAAGTCTAGCAGCAAATCCTGGGACAAGACCAGGAGGATTGAGCTGACCCCAGCTGTGAAGCACTGCTGGGCACTCCTGTGGGAAGAACTGGGTCAGGTCTGCTCCAATGGGATGAGAATCCCCTTGGGAAGGCTCTTGTGCACACCCTACAGCCCCTGCCCCAATCTGCAGGATCCACCTTGTGCTGCTCTGAGGATGCTCACCAGAAAAAGAAAGCCCTCCCACACTTTTCTCATGGAATCACATGAGTTACATAGTGGCTGCAGGAAGCAGCATTTCCACATCACTGCAGCAAACAGCCCAAAAAAGTCCTGAATGTCACTGGGAAGAGGTGGGACTGCCTCAGGAGGTAAAAGAAGATAAGTGAAATAAAGGGAAAAGCCCATATTTCAACAGTAATGAAACCAACTGAAACTGAAGGTCAATGGATGTGTCGAAAACTAATATATAGAGTAATTTGGGATAAAGGGAGAAACAATGACCTGAGAATGTCCTGACTCACCGCCCAGGAGTGTGGACAATGTATGTGGGAACTGGACAGCACCCACTGGGCAGGACATGGACCCCCCCAGCAAATCCCCCGCCGGAGCTGTCGCAACTCGTGACACTGCAGGGACACGGATGTGACCAGGGGCCTCATCCGCTCTGCCTCAGCCTTGTTAACAGCACTGGAATGTCAGGATTTGGCCCCAGACACCAGGAATGTCACCTCCAGCTGTGGTCCCATGAGGAGTGGCTGGAGGGACACAAAGCCTTCCCTGAGCCCCTAGAGTGTGGGGCACTGGCATGAAAGGAAAGGGTAATGTCACCCTTTTAAGTTGTTCTGATCAGAAAAATAAAGAAACTGACTTTTCCCAAATGCAAAAACTCCAAGACAACTCAAAAAACACTTGAGAGATCTAAACCCTCACCTGGCCAGTTTGGGAAGGGAAGGGGTTTTGTGCAAATACACATTTCACACCCAAAAGGGACAGGGAGGCAGGGGAGCCATCCCCCCTCCCCTCCTGCACTTACTGGGGCTGGAGAGGATGTTGGAATCCTCCTCGTTGGAGCTCAGCAGCCGCATGAGCTTGGAGGGCTGCGTGTCATCCAGTGGGAACAGGCTGATGTAATCCTGGGGGGAGAGGGGGGTCAGCCCCACCAGCCCCTCACCCTGCACAGGGCTGGTCACCCACCCTGAGCTCTGCACAGCCCCATGGCCCAGGATCTGATCTCTGGTCACCCAGAGCACCCCAGTCCAGGCTGGACACATGCTGAACAGCTCGTTACAGCCCCTTGCCCAGAAAAGAGAAGGGAGAATCCTGAATTTTAAGGTTGGGAGGCCTCAGAGAATCCAGAAAAGTTGGGCAAGGGGTCTGGCTTTACCCACCCACTCCTGCCACCCTCACCTTCCCCAGCCACTGCTGGTTTTGGGCACAGAGAGCCCCAAGCCAGCCCCTCCTCCACCCAGACACACCTCGATGTCCTCCCGGTGCCTCTTCTTCTGCCGGGCCGAGGCCTGGACCTTGCTGTGGGAGGAGTAGGAGCTCAGGGCACACCAAACAGAGAGCCTGGGGACAAAGCAGGGACACAGCCAGGTGCTGCCAGCTCACCTGGCAACAGGGTGTGGGACACAGCAGCTTCATCCTCCTCAGGGGACAGCAGGAAATGAGGACCAGAGTGGGAACTGCTGGCACTGCCAAAGCCAGAGTGGGATTGGGGTAGCTGGGATCCTCATCCCAGAACAGATTCACCCCCCAATCTCCCCAAACAGGCCTCGAGGAGACAGTCTCCATTGCTCTGGGGTCTTACTTGGCCAGGGCCTTCCCAGGGGGGTCCATGAGGGTGTGCCACTTGGAGGAGTCTGTCAGCAGGTTGGGCAGGATGTGGCCCAGCAGTGTCAGTGTCAGCTGGTGCATGTCCAGGCAGAAGATGGCATAGAGCAGCTCCACAGCCCTCAGCGTGTGCTCCTTCCGTGTCTCCTTCAGCAGCTCCTGCAGGGTGGAGGGGAGAGGTGGGTCTGCCCCATTCCCCTCCAGCGCCAGAACTGTCCCAGCACCGAGCCCAGGGACACCCAGGACACTGGGAACACAAACTAGACCCACCATTCCTGGCCTCAGCACCCCGCCCAGCACTAAGGGTCCCTCCTGCCCCCTCATACCTTGACCAGGTTGTTGCAGAACCAGTACACCCCCCCCATGTGCAGCAGGGTGTCGAAGATGTGGATGGAGCGGCTGTCGACCCAGCCCTTCTCCAGCACCTTGGTGAACACACTGGTCAGCACCTCCTTGATGGGCTTCTTGGGGGGCAGAAGATTCCAGTAGGGAATGGTGTCCATGCCAGTGGAAGGGAATTTGATCTGCGTGGCCGTTTGCTGCAGGACGTCCGCGCACATGTGTTCCAGGATGGAGCTCATGATCACCACGCTGGGGCAGAGAGATGGCATCAGGTGGGCACAGGGAAGGGACAGCAGGGCACAGAGAATGGCATGGCACTGGGAAGGGACAGCAGGGCACAGAGACAGAGAATGGCATGGCACTGGGAAGGGACAGCAGGGCACAGAGAATGGCACAGCACTGGGAAGGGGCAG
Organism: Hypocryptadius cinnamomeus; assembly: GCA_013400635.1. Taxonomy (NCBI): domain Eukaryota; kingdom Metazoa; phylum Chordata; class Aves; order Passeriformes; family Zosteropidae; genus Hypocryptadius; species Hypocryptadius cinnamomeus. Next base: position 12,676 of record VYZP01076127.1, read on the forward strand.
CAGGGCACAGAGACAGAGAATGGCATGGCACTGGGAAGGGGCAGCAGGGCACAGAGACAGAGAATGGCATGGCACTGGGAAGGGACAGTAGGGCAGGAGACAGCACAGCACCAGGAAGGGACAGCAGGGCAGAGAATGGCATGGCACCATAAAGCAGAAACATGGAAGATGGGCATGGCACTGGGAAGAGGAAGAAGGGCAGGAGAAATGGCACTGGAAAGTGGAATCGGGGCAGGAGGCCATGCCACTGGGAAGCAGAAGCAGGGCAGGAGATGGTACAGAATCAGGAAGTGGAAAAGGTGAAGCAGGGCAGGAGCTGTGGCACTGGGACCCAGCTGCAGGGCAGCACCAGGCCCGTGTCCCCGAGCTCACCGCTCGTTGTAGAACTGCAGCGTGTTCTCTCCGTACAGGGGGGTGGCGAGCTGCCGGATCATCTGCAGGGATTTCTCCCGCTCATCCAGGCCCAGCATGCGGACGTGGGCCACCAGCCAGGCCACAGCACACACTGCCATGCTGCACACCTTCCCCTTGATGTTCTCTGTGATTTTCTAGGAGAGGAGACAGAGCAGAGGATGAGCACAGCCAGGTAGATGTGCAGCCATCACCTCCTAGGGCTGTGAGTCCTGACTGCAGGGTCCCAGCCCTTCTCTCCTCCATGGGTGACACTGTCCCTGCCACCCACAGGGCAATTTGGAGCAGGAACAAGGTGCTGGAGCCACATCAGTCTCCCACTTCCAAGTTTCAGCAAGCTCCAAGGCAGCTGCCAGAGCGATCAGGGCAGGAGAACAGGGTACCCCAGAGCTTCTGGACCCTTGGCTCCTCCTCAGGACAGCACAGCTCCACTCTGCCCCCCACCAGCCCCACCTGGATCGACTCAAAGGTGAGGACTCCATTCTCCCAGGCATTGAGGATCTCCAGTATGGCAGCTGAGATGCTCAGACACACCTCGTGCCACTTCATCTGCCTGTCGGGGAGAGATGGGGATTCAGACCCAGCTGTAGGGCCAGGGGAGCTGGGCTGGGGGCTCCCCCCAGACCTGGCAGGGTGGGCACATGGGTGGGCTCTTACACCAGCTTCATCTCAGAGGAGTTGTTGAGGAGGGCAACCAGGGACTCCACCTTGGTGGAATCCGGGCGGAAGCAGGGGTGGTCGGGGTTGAGGATCTTCCCCTCCTCGGGCATGCAGGTCAGCATCCAGGTCTCAAAGAAGGGCACCTCCCCTGGGGGGTTGGAATCTGACAGGATCACCTGGAAAGGAACCAACACGGGGTCTGCATCCCACAGGGACCCTGCTGAGGACCCCCACCCTGGGGCCTGTCCCCCGCCCTGGAGCCTGTCCCCCACCCTGGGGCCTGTCCCCCGCCCTGGGGCCTGTCCCCCACCCTGGGGTCTGTCCCCACCCTGGGGTGCTCATGGCCGTGGGAACAGCGCCGCCCTGTGGCCTGGAGGGACAGACAGGCACTGGTCAGGCCCCAACAGGGCACTGGTCAGGCTCTCCCAGGCACTGGTTTCCCCTCTGTGGGCTGTGGTTTCCCCTAACATCAGGGTGCTCCCCAGCAGAACACAGCCCAGCTCAGAGGAGACATGCCAGGCCAGCTGTGAGTGTGGCCATGGGGTCACAGTATCCAGCTCAAACAAGTCCCTTGTCCCCACACCCCGCCAAGCCCTGCATAGGGTCCCTAGGGCTGGGGTCACACAGCCCAGCTGGGAGGGTCCTGTAGGGGCCACGAGCTGGGAACCCCACACGTCACTTCCTCCCCTCAGCCTGTGTCACCCAGGGGACACTATTTTTGTCCAAAAAAGTTTCACACATCTGTTCAGCAGCAGCTGGGCAGGAAAGTCACTGGGCTGGGAGGGGGAGATGAGATCTCATTGGACAGCCCTGGGCACATCCATCCCTGCCTGGTCCCCCCTCCCTGCTCCCAGGGCCAGCTGGGCAGGACCCTTCTCTCCCCCTCTCTGCATTCCCAGTGTTTCGGTATCGTTTCACCTCTCAGCACACACAGATGTCGAAACCTGGAAAATTTTCATGCAACCAAAGTGCAGTTTCCTGAGCAGGGCTGGGAGCTCCTCCTTGGACAGGGAGGGCTGACACTGCCTGGCCATGCAACCCCCCAGCCAACAGTGCCAAAGTGGAGGGGAAAACTGGGAGCAGCCGGGTGAGCTCCAAGGTCATTGGAAGCAGCATTCCCACTGATCCCACCACCCACCAATGGAGCACAGCCCAAGTCCCCAGGGAGGTGACAGCCAGTCCTGCTCAATGACCTGGCACCCAGAGAGCCCCCGGGACAGATTTCCAGGTGACAGGCGCTGGGTGCTGTGCCCTGGGCTATGAAGTGGCTGCAGGACTGGAGGGACAGTGGGGACAGTGGCAGGATGGCCACTAGAGGAGGCTGATAGGCTGCAGCAGCACAGGGGCTGAGCTGGCAGGTTTGAGAGCCCCTCTTAGGATCCAGCCTCATCCTTCCCCTCCCTCACAGGATCCAGTCCCACTCTCTCATATCCCTGGAGGATCCTTACCTCTGAGCCATAGGTCTGGGCCACATGGCACAGCATGAGGAAGGAGATGTCAAAGAGCAGAGCCCGGACTGGGCCACTCTTGGCTGAGGGAGGAGAAATAAAGACCTTGGGGCTCTCTGGCCTCAGCAGGAGGAGGGAAGCAGAACCCTACAAGCACAGGGGCCAGGGCCCTGCTTCCCCCACACAGAGTTTCTAACCTCCCCAGTGTGAACAAAGGGATGTTCCAAGTGCCTCCCCCCACCTCATCTGCCTCTGCTTGAGCCCCCAGAGCAGCTCTGGCCTCCCTCTGGGCAGCCCCAGCCCAAGCGGGGCCCCCCTCACCATGGAAGGTCAGAGCACTCTGCAAGTTTCATCACACGGAGTCAGAGTCCTTATCTGGGTTGTGCTGACACATCACCCCTTCCAGGGAGGGAGCCAAGGGGCCACCAGGCTCAGCTGGGGAGAGGGAGCTCAAGGGAACATCCCAGATTTGGGATGGACATGCACATGAAGGCAGCGTGTCCCCAGGAGCCCAGATCCCTGCTGGCACAGGGCCCCCTCCCTGCCAGCACCCCCAGCCAGGCCTGGCACAGCTCAGCTTGCTCTGGTGCCACAGCCAGTCCCAGTTGAATCCAGCCAGGCCTCAGAGCATCCCAGCACAGGCAGCAGGGGGGGCACAGCTCCAATCACCCCACGCACGGATGAACACGCACTCACAGATTTCCCCGGTGATTTGCTTGGTGAATTCATTCAGCCTGGAGGGGCAGAGAGTGGCAGCAAAGCATGATCAGCCCAACCAGACAATTCCCAACCCTGACACAAGCAGGGGGCTGCATGGCCTGCAGACCCCCTCAAACTCCAGCCCAGCACAGAGGGGGAGGAGATGCAAGGTCCAGCTCTGCAGACACCCTCCAGCACCACAGGGACAAGTCACCTCCTCCCTGTGTCTGCTCTCTGTGGCCACACAGGTCCAGCCAAACTGCTCACCCCACACCAGTGGGCTCTCCCCAGAGCCAGCTCTGTGGGTGTTTCAGAGCACAGACCCCCAGACAGACACCCCATGCACCTCAAGGCTGGTCAAGCTACCTTGGAGGAGCCCATCACACAGCCCCACGTGTGTGCTGGTGTGTCTGCAGAAGGCAGGGACACACTGCCCTGGATCCAGGGCTCAGCCACAGCCTTCAGTTTTCTGAACACCCCAGACCAATGTGGCTCTAATTCTCTGTCCTGTTCATGCAGAGGCAAAGATGGGGTGCTGTGGGGTGCTTCATCCCTGAGGTCCCAGCCCTCCCCAGTGCTCCACAGGGCCACAGGCACATCCAGCCCTGTCTAGATGGCAGTTTAGGGGCCTGCCTGCTCCCCCCAGCCCCCTGGTCATCAGTCACAGTGTCACCCAGGTGGACACTCACTTGACAAACTTCCGAGCGAAGGATTTCAGCTTCCCAGTGGCTGCTGCTGCTGCCAGCAGCAAGTCCAGGCTCTTCCCAGACAGCATGTGACCCAGGACCCCCAGAAGGCCCTCAGGGGACTTGGAGTGATCTGCATCCATGGTCTACAAGCAAAAAAGTAAGAGGAAATGGAAATCATGGGGAATGTGTGCTACGGAGCAGCAGCAAACTCCAGCTTTTGGGATACAGAGTTGATCAGCTGTCCCTGAGACCTTGAAGAGCAGGACCTGCTGGATTTGGGAGAGGTGGGATGGAGACCTCTGAGCCCCTGCCACCAGCAGGAAAACATCCCCTGTCACTCAGTAGCAGCAAAACAACCAGAGTGACACAGGGACACGGGGAGTCCCCAGGGAACAGGGGAGATGCACACAGAGAGCAGCTGAGCGGGACGGGCAGAGCTGGCTGCGCTCAGGCTGCTGGCACTGATGACATGCCACCTGACAGCTCCTCCAGCTTCCTGGGAAGGAGGAGGGGAGCTCCTCATCTCCACAATGGAGCAGCAAGGCTTGAGTGATTCCTCCACTATTCCACCCCAGGGCAGGGAGAAATCCGGCGCCTCCCAACCACCCTGGCTGCCTGGTTAGACGGATGCTGCTGGCAAAGGGCTCCAGGCCTGAGCCCAGCCAGCCCAGCATGGCTGCAGAAGGGCACTCACCTTCAGGATGTTGGTGACAGTGGGCTCAGCCCTCAGGATGAGCCCAGGGTTTGGCTGGATGTTGGCGTTCTCAGCCGATTTCAGGGACGGAGAGTTTTCCTTGTCTGCGGCCCTGGGGGACCCCAAAGAAGGGCCAGTGTGTAGGAATCCATCACCCTGCCTCCCTCTCTCCACCCAGTGGCACCCTCAAGGGACAGCCACTGCTTCAGGCCACCACCAGCTGCCTCTCTGAGGGGACAGACTCTGCCTGTACCCAACCCATCCCAAAAGCAGCATCCCGTCCTCCCAGGCCACCATCTATGTCCCAGTTGCAGTCCCCCAGTGTCAGCACAGCTGCTCCCTCATACTCCCCCCAAAACCAGGTGCTGCAGCCCCACTTGTGGGGGTTTCCCAGACTTTGGGGTGGCTGTACCGTTTGTCGATGAGGTTGTTCATGTTGGCCTCGGAGAGCAGCCCCTGCTTGCTGCACTCCTGCAGGAGCAGGCTCATGCAGTTGCAGCTGGAAGAGAGAGGAGAGCTGTAGCCCCAAGGACAGCATTCTTGTCACTCCAGACATTGCCACAGGGCAGGGGGACTTGTGAGCTGCCCTCCTGGCCCTGTCCCACCCCTCCAAGGGTGCTGCAGGGTCCAGAGCAGTTCTGGGTGTCACATACATGACTCAGCTGTCACACACACTCACTGCCTCATTCATGTGGCAGCAGCAGCTCCTCAGGAAGAAGAAATGGGATCAGAAACTAACCCAGCTCTGCCAGGAGCTGCCCCAGCACCCCACACTGAGGACAGGGTGGTTGTGGCATGTGGCTACGTGGCAGCTCTGGCCATGGTGAGCACTCACTTGCAGCGCTGGTCGGCTTTGTCAAGCAGAGGGGTCAGCTTTAGCAGGAACTCAAAGGCACAGTTCACATCCTCAGTGAAATCCTGACAAACACAAAGCCAGGCACTCAGCTCACCACACTACTGGCAGAGGCCACCTCCCCCTGTCCCCACCTGCTCCATCAGGGAAGGTTCTTGGGACAGGGAACATTTCCCCGTGCAGACCAAGCACAGCACCATCAGTCTCACCTTGTCCCCTTGGGGATACTTCTTGAGTTTAACCAGCACTTGGGGCATCTGAAAGACACAGGGCACAGAGTGACATGAGGGCAGACCCCATTCCACAGCTGAGACCCCCCCCCCAGCAGCACCAGCTCACACCAGCACAGCTGCACACAGCTGCTCTCCCAACCCCAGGAAAGCAGCATTTCTGGAGCAGGGTGTGCACCCAGGGGACTTTGTGCCCCTGTTCCCCTCCATGGTGTCCTTCCACCATCACCTGGAGCCACATTTCCCCCTAACATCTCAGGAAAACTCACTCTGCCACACAAAATGAGGCTGGGCTGAAAGGAGGCCACTGACAGCAAAGTTGATGCTCAGTGGGTGACAGGAGGGCTGGAGTGGGCTCAGGTGGGGTGGACCCCAAGGGGCACATTGTGGGGAATGGGGGCACCCTGAGGAGCACATTGTGAGGAGTGGGGGGCATACTGTGGGGTGTGGGACACCCTAAGGGGCACATTTTGGGGTGTGGGGGTAACCCAAGGGGAATTCTGAGTGGGTGCGGGGCACGCTGTGGGGCTGGAAGGCATCCCAAGGGACACAAGGTGGGTGAGGGGCACACTGTGGGGTGGGGGACACCTCAAGGGGCACACTGTGGGGTGTGAGCAGCCCAAGGAGCACACTGCAAGGAAGAAGGACTGATTGCTCTGGCAGAGCTCAGGGCTCAGCAGGAGCCAGACCTGCAGGGAAAGGGCAGCAGTGGGCAGGGACTCGGTGCTGGGGCTGGGCCCTACCTTCAGGAAGGTGAAGGCTGTCCACTTGAGCTCCTCTGTGCCCTCAGGACACTCGATGAGGCCCACAAAACAGGCCTTCCAGATCTCCAGCACGAAGAGAGGGGAGGGGATGCGCTGTGGGGCACACACACAAACCCTCCCAGTGCTGGGCTGGCAGCAAAGCACATCCCCCAACACAGCCAAACCCCTGCTGAGGTGTTGATGGGCTCCTGCTGCTCCCCTGGAGCAGGACCAGCACAGGGAAGGCACATGGCCTGGCCCCACAGCCCCAGGCTGCCTGAGCAGAACACACTGTCACTTCTGTACCTGCATCCTCTTCACCATCATCAGCTGCTCCACTAGTGGCTGGGTCTCTCCTGTGAGGTTCATGGTGCCCTCCAGCAGCACCACGGCGTGCACGGTGGGGAAGCCTGTCTTGTTCAGCTGCTCTGAGTGGACTGAGAGCATGGTGGGGATGCTGGGTGGAAGAGGACAGCCCAGGGTCACTGGAGCCCTGCAGGGACAGATTCCTGCTCCTCCTGTCCCAATCCTATTCCCTGGCCAAACCCCTGACCTTTGCTGCCCCAGGGCAGGACACTGGAGCACCTGCGCCTGGGAGCTCCAAGGCTCAGCCAAGCCCTCGGGCCCTGGGAGCAATTCCAGGGGGATCCAGAGCAGGGACAGCAGCCCTGGTGTGGCCAGAGCAGCTGAGGGATAGTAAAAGGTCTCAGAGTCACCAGAGGAGCAACTCCTGGGTAAGACTCTTCTGCAACAAGTCACTACTAGCTCTGGGCAGCCCCTGCTGGAGCAGGGATCTGAGCTGAGAAGGGACAGGGAAGCAGGGAGTCAGTGTGCAGGGAGGCAGGAGCCTCAGAGCAGGAGTTTGGGGGACTCAAGAGTGAGGCTCAGACCTATTTTGCCCCCTGAGCCCATGGGGCAGCAGCACACAGCCACCTTTTGATGAGGGACACGCAGTCATCAGCCTGGCTCCGCAGCGGGGAGCTGCCAAGGTTGTTCAGGTTCTCTCCCAGCTTGACGAGGGACTGCTCCACGGTGCTCCAGGAGGCTAGAGAGGAAAGGCACGGATTCAGCGAGGGGACGGAGACACACGGGGAAAGGGAAACCAGGCAGGCCAGCTCCAAGGCCTACAGCAGCCCAGACAGGCTGAAGAGGCTGGGAGTCCCCACTGGAGATGCAAGCCCAATCCAGGGGTCTGTGTACTCCCAGCAGCTCCCACAGCCTCCTGGCCAGACACAGATGAAGGCGTGGGGCCGTGCCAGGCTGTCGGAGCACAGCGCTCGCCACGCACCCAGGAACCCAGGAACAGCTCCTGCAGCCTTCACATTAATTCTGCTCCTCTTCCAAAGGCAGCACGCAGGGGAGGGGGCAGAGAGTGGCACAGAGCCAGGGAGGAGACGGTTACAGCAACAGGGCTGGAAGATGGATAGGCTTGGAGCCGCAGGGACAATGCGGCAGGAGCCGGGCAGGGGGAAGGGAGAGGTGGCAATGACATCTCTCCAGGGCCAGCATGCAGGGCAGGGACATACACGTCTCCTCCAGCTTGGCAATGTGGATCAGGGCACGGTTCTTGGTGCTGCTGAGCACCTTCTCCAGCCGCTCCAGGCACATCTTCAGCTGGTTCTCCGCCGCCGCCTGCTCCAGCGGCTCCTTCACCTTCTCGGCGTAGAAAGTGGCGCAGCGCAGCAGCCAGGTGAGGGCACTCAGCAGCGCCCGGCACAGGCTGATGCACTCCTCGGCCTTGCCGTGGCAGCTGGGACAGGAGACAAGTGGGAATATGCTCACTGTGTGTATGGAAACTGAGGCACGGACACTGGGTAGGCTGGGGAACCCAAAAGCAGGTCCTGTGCTCCCAGCCCACTCCTCTGCTGCAGATCCCAACCTGCTCATCCCACCAGCATTCCCGCCGTGCCAGGGGGAAGAAGACACCCCCAACCCCCACCATGCAGCCTCCTCGCTGGCCTCTCCACTACAGGGAAACTTTCCAAGCTTTTAATCAAATTATCTTGCTATGAGAGGCTCAGCATTGATCAGCGCACTGCGAGAGGTGAGCGCTTTCCCCTCCTGATGCACAAATCATCGGGGCCAGAAGTTTTGATCAAATTAAGCAGAGGATCAGAGCAGGCAGGAGTGGATTAAGGGTCGGCTCTGCAGTTGGCCAGCGACAGCTCCTTGTCAACATCTGCCACTGATGCATATTCATTGCTGCTGCTTCATTTCATCTCATTGAAGAGCCTTGCTCATTCTCCTCCCACTGTCCCTGCCACACGCTCCTGCCTCCCAGAAGAGGCTGTCAGGGGTTAACAGGAAGATTTCTGAGCTTTCTAAAAAAGTTTTTGTGGCCTGAATTGTCTGGACTCCCCTGGGTCCTGCAACACCAGCGGAAGAGCATAAAGGAAAAAAACAAGGCAGTGCCTGGGGCAGCACAGGCAGGACCAGACTGGGACACGCAGCTGGGGCCTGGGAAGGTGCAGAGGGAAAGGAAATAGAGACCCTTGGACCATGGGTCTTACACCCACCCCATCTACCTGAACTGGGCAGAAAACCATGGTGAGGTTTATCCCAGAATAGGGGGGGGGTTCTGGCAGCTTCCCACAAAGCTGGTGGGGTTTGGATTCCCTCTGCTGTCCCTGTGCTGGCACTCACGAGGCACCAACTTGGTATTGGACACAGAGCTAGAGAGGGAACCTCCCTTCCTCTGCCAGGGTGAGTATTCTGGGATCAGACAGGACCCCCAGGCTCCGCTGGTTCCTGGTTCTGCCCATGGCACAGCCAGGGCAGAGATGGCAGTGCTGGAACACCACACAGTACCTGAGGCGGTCACAGAACATGTCCATGATCTCCAAGAGTGACTGGACACACAAGTCCCGGGAGAAGTCATCGAACTAGAGCAGGGGAACACAGAGAGGCTTCAGATGGGGGACTGCTCCGGCAGCTCTACACAAGCTCAAGCCCTTCCTCCAGGGCCGGGCCAGGCGCTGCGGCCACAGGACACTCCCCCTGGCAGCTGCCCAGAAGCCACTTGAATGAGAAGTAGGTCAGGACTGTCTGTCGGCCAGGTCGTGCCCTCCCGGGGTGGCGAGAGGCGGTGGGACCGCGGCAGCAGGGCCGGGGCTGGGTTTTCTCCGCAGCCTCGGGCCGGGGCTGCGCTGCCCTGGCGCGGCGGTGGTGGCCGGACGCCAGCCCCCTGCCCACCCCCGGCTCGGTGGGGCTGGCAGCGCCAACAGCCCGGCCGGCCGCGGGGCTGGGGGCGGGGGGCAGCAGAAGCGCGGCCCCCCCGCCTCCTCCCGGAGCAGATGGGGAGCCCCGCCGGGCCGGAGCTTGCCCGCAGCTCCGCGCTGGGCCCACGCTGCGCTGAAGGAGGAAGGCTCGGCTGTCAAGGTCAGCGCTGTGCCCGCCCCTCCGAACGGGCAGAGGCACCGGCTAACAGCAACGAGCCCGAGCCCTTCGGAGCAGAGCTGGGCTGGGCTCTGCTCTGCCCTCCCCCGGGAGCGCGCCCTCCCGCCCGGATCGGCGCTGGGACCGCTGGAGGGGTCCCCACCTCCCCAGGGCTTCACAGCACAACTCCGAGCTCAGCCTGCAGTCCCCCAAAATATTCAATGCTGACTGCCAGCGAAGTTCTCCTCCCATCCCCATAACAGCAACGAGGTGGAGGAAGAGAAATCATTCTCCCTGAAATCATTCCTCCTTTGGTCACCCTGAGTAGGGGGCCTGAGGTGACCCTGACAAGGAGGAGAGTGGGGGGTCCCTCACAGCCTGTGAGGGGCTTCCCAACACCAAGCAGAGGCAGCCATGGAGGGTGGTCAGTGTTCCCATGGAAGCAGCACAGGGACACAGAGCACCCGAACGTGGTGTGTGGCTGCAGCCGCATGGCCCAGGCCCTGGCAGCTCCTCCAGGGCCAGCTCCGATCCCCACAGCGCTGCCAGCACCGCCGGCCGCAGTGGGATGTGGTTTCCGGCGGTTGGGATGGGGTTACACACAGGCCAGGAGCCTGCCAGGCCCCCCAGGGCAGAGGGACAAGGCACTCACACCCCCAAAACCCCCTGGGACCCACGGCAGCCCATCCCCAGGGGGACACAGAAAGGCTTGGGCGCTAATCTGCGCCGGCTGCCCGCTGCTGACTCAGCCCAGGACGTCGCTTTCCACTTGACCTATATTTGGTGGGAGTTGTGGGGAGGGAAAGGGATTTGTGGGGTTGTGGGTAAAGAGTGAAACCTCTGAGAGCACCTGTCAGAGCCGTACCTTGCTGATGGCCATCAGCACCGTGGAATACGACACCATCTACAAGAGAGAAAGCCAAAACAAGCGCGGTGTCACAGGGGCTGTGCGCCGGCACCACGCTCGTTGCTGAGGAACGGCAAGGTCAGGGCACGGCCCCGCTGCCTGTCACCGCAGACGGGGCCGGGGCCGGGGCGCTGACCCGGCACAAATCCAAACAGACATTTTTAGGTGATCGCTGATGTGTTTCACACAAACTTTAGGCGATATTAAATGCCAGGATATGAAAGCGTGGCGCTCACGGCGACTGCAGAGCCTCTCGGGGGGCAGAATTCCCACCCTGGGCGATGGCAGAGGCTATTTATGGAAACATCCCTGCCCAGGGCACGCGCTGAACCCTCCACTGCCTGCCCCGGCTCCAGAGAGGCTCACATGGGGGTTTGGGGTGTCTGCCCAGCCCAGGAGAGGCTCACATGGACGATGTGGGGTGCTTGCCCACCACCAACACCCCAGTTGCTTTGCCCAACCCCACTGAGGCTGCAAGGTGACCCCCAGCAGCACCAGCAGGTCCTTACCTGGGAGCTGATGGCGTATTTCAGGTAGGACAAGATGAGTGGGTTTGGGGATGGCCCAATCATGGCCTGCTCCAGGAGAGCCTCTGCAAGGAAAGAGGGTCCCAGGTCAGCACATGGGGACACACAGACACACTCTGTTCTCCCCTCATCCCACAGGGAAGCTGGCAAAGTCCAACTGTACCAACCACAGACTCCAAACCAGTTTTCTCCTAAATTCACTGAATCCCACAACTTTCTAATCCCTGACGAGCACAAGCTGGTGAATAATTCAGGCAGAGCTCGCAGCCTCCTGCTAACACAGCTCTCCCTGGGCGCTCCGGCCCCAAAACTGCTGCTGTCCACATTCCCCTCCCTCCCACTTCTTGCCAGGAGGCTCCTGCAGCCTCCACTGAGTGTCTTTTACCCAGGCACCTGGAGCTGAGCTTGGGGCCACCAGTCCCCTGCACTGGGTGCAGCCCTGCCCGTCTGGCCCTCGGTGGCCCGAGGGGCTCTGCCCGTCCCATCTGCTCAGCCAAGCCTTTAATTGCCCATTTGAACCATGGCAGAGTGTAGGAAGCACCTCCCCGAGCAGGCCCCGGGCTGCAGAGCAGGCTGCAAGTAGGTCAGAGCACCCAGATGTAAAAGGGGGAGCAGCAGCCGGGTGGGAAGTTGTCACCCCAAAGCCGAGGAGGAGGAGCCACCACCGGATCCTGAGTGCAGGAGCAGGAGACTCCCTGGGTGTCACTCCAAGGCTGAATCCTGGGCCAAGAGCGTCTGGGATGAGGACAGAAGGCTGGTGGCAGCCATCCCCTCCCCAGCCCATCCCAGAGTGTCACCACGAGCCAGCCACATGCTGCTCCCCGCTGCAGACGTGTCAGCAGCGATCTGCCAGGCCCTGCCGTGATCCTGGCAGCTCGTGCCAGCTTTCCCTCCTTTGTACTTCCAAGCTGAAAGGCACGAGCTTGGGAAAGGACAGCTCTGGGGGCTGTGGTGAGGAAGGGAGCTGCTGTTCCAGCCATCAGCACCTCGGGAATGGGCTCTCCCTGTGTGCACACAATGCTCAGGGTCAGGGCCAGCGTCCTGCCCGTGTGGCTCCCAAAAGGAAAAGGGGACAGGGCTCCTTCCCCTCCTGGCAAAGGAGCTGCCCCAAAGAAGCCACTGAGCCCTGGCTAAATGTGAGCCAGGAGAAACCCATTCCTGCAGAAATAATAGGGAATTATCCTCTCTGCGTCTGTTTTTGGGGATACACAGATGAGCCCAAGCCAAGCACCCCGCAGGCCTCGCTGCCAGAGGAGCAGGAGCCGGCGCCACCAGGATGGGAACAGACACCTGGGAGCCCCAGGGACCAGCTGGGCAGCAGCAGGACTGGCCCTCGAGCCAACCACCCCCACCCCCAGCAAATCCATCCAGAGCAAATCCATCCCCCCCACGGCTACAGCTCCATTTGGCCCCTCCAGCCACACCTCGGTGATGACAAACCCAGCAGGGACAGCTCAGCAGTGGGGACAGGGTGTGACAAAAAACAGACACTGACAGAAAATCCAACGGGAGGATGGAGAGAAGGGAAAAACATGCACAGGGGAAAGATCCCCATACTCAGAGGAGTGAGAGCTGCTGCCTGTGTGGGGCTGGTTCCTTTAAACCCCCTGGAGCAGCAGCTCTGTTTATTTACCCCAGGACTTGCTGCACAGGGAAAATCCCAGCACCAAGTTTCTATAATTAGCAGGAGAGCCTGGCAAATCTTTAAACCAGTTGTAGCCTTTGGCAGGATTTCTGTGAAATGCCCTTGAATTGGGCTGGGAAGCAGCCTTGGGAGCAGCACCTGGCTCCTGTGAGTGCTAGAATCAGGAAATCAGGGAATCATTAAGGCTGGAAAGACCTCCAAGAGCATCTCACCATAACCCAAATCCCCTGGAGCCACATCCACATGGTAACTCCACCACAGCCTGTTCCAACACCTAACCACCCTTTCAATGAAGAAATTTCTCCTAATTTCCAACTTAATTCTCTCCTGGCTCAACTCGAAGCTGCTTCTCTTGTCCCAAAAGCTATGCTGTGCTGACCCCTGAACCCTCCCATGGGGAAAAAGGAGGGAATGACCCCAAACGGAGCCAGCAGGGTGGGAAAGGGGTGGGGGGGACAGTTGGGAATGGGCTGACATGGTTGGGAATGGGAATTCTGGCGTGAAAAGCAGTGTGGGAAGGGGGTTGGGGGTGTCCAAAATGCAACAGGGACCCCCATAATACCCCTGTCTGCACCCCAAAGGGGGGAACAGTGGGGGCAACACCCAAATACACGCGTGGGGACCCCCAAAACAGCCCGGTGTGCCCAGTAAGGAGGGGGAACCCGCCGCCTCCCCCCGACCTGCCAAGTTGAGGATGTCCCAGGTGGCTCCGCGGGGGAAGAACCGCTTCATGTTTATGGCCCATTGGTAGTCGCTCCAGCGCTCCTTCCAGGCCTGCAGGATGGCCTGCTTCAGGTTCACCACCTTCATGGTCACCCTGCGGACGGACAGCTCAAGCGAGGGGGACGGAGCCCTCACCCCGCCGGGCAGGGCAGAGCAGGCCGGCGACAGCGGGGAAGCGGCCCGGCGGCTTCGGAGGGCCGCAGCTGGGGGCCTGCCCGCTCCCCGGGCCTGGGGGAGCTCGGAGCCGCCCCGGAGCCGCCTCGGAGCCCCCGAGGTTCGGTACCCGCCGGTCCCGCCGTGTCCCGCCGCCCCTCACCGCGGCCCGGCGCCGC
>VYZP01076132.1:2507-19646 GCA_013400635.1 Hypocryptadius cinnamomeus
GGGTTCCCATGCGGGGTTCCCATTCAGGGTTCCCGTGTGGGGTTCCCATTTAGGGTTCCCGTGCGGGGTTCCCATGCGGGGTTCCCATTCAGGGATCCCATGCAGGGTTCCCGTGCAGGGTTCCCATGCGGGGTTCCCATGCCGGGTTCCCATGCCGGGTTCCCATGCCGGGTTCCCGTGCGGGGCGCGCAGGGAGCGGCGGTGCCGGTCCCGCAGCATCCCCGGAGAGGCGGCGGGCGGTGCCGATCGGGCTGCGGGGCGCCCGGGCGTCCCCCGGGAGGAGGAGGCGGTGGCGGGTTTGTCCCTTTGTCCCTGCCCGACCCCGTAGGGGGAACGCGCAGGTGGGACCGTGCGGCCGGTCCCGGTCCTGGTCCCGGGGAGGGTTTGTGTGAGGGATGCGAAATGAGTTAATTTTGCTTGGAATAGTTCCTGGCGGGGAAGGAGCTGACGTGTGGAGACGCCTCCGGGGGATGAGCCGCCGGCGGAGTCGGGATCGCTGCGCACAGCCGGGCCAGGTCCGCGGCTGGGACACACGGCGGGCACCGGCTGCAGCTCCCGCCGCTCCCTGCGGGATTCCTGCTGCTTTTCCTGCGAGCGGCAGCTCCCGGCACATCGCCGGCAGGGGCACGGTGGGGCAGCTGTCAAATGACAACGCTTTAGGTCATGACACAGATCCGTCGCTGAGGGGAAACCCGAGAGTTTGGGGGCTGGTTTGTGGGCGGGTTTTTCTTTCAAGTTAAGAATTCTTTTTTGCTTACGGCTTAAACCCGAGCGGCTCGGCTCGGCTGGCGCTGTAAGCGCCCGCGTGTTCTGCTTCCCCTGCAGGAGCCCGTCCGCCTCTGCTGCTGGGGATGGCAGCGTAGGATCCCCGCAGGATGGGGGCCCCGCGCATGGAACGGCCCCGCTGGCTGGGGACCCTCCTGGCCGTCTGCCTGGCCACCCTCCCGGGCATCAGCGCCTGTCCCCGGCCCTGCGCCTGCCACGGCTCCGCCGAGCTCCACTGCACCTTCCGCTACTTCACCGCCGTCCCCCCGCGCATCCCGCCGGACGTGCAGCGCATCAACCTGGGGTACGTGCAGCTGCGGCATTTGAACACTCGGCTTGCCTTTCCACACTTTGCACAGCGGTAATTAACCGTCCAGCTTTAGGGCTGAAAGTTAACCCCAGCAATAGGTGGGTCTGTAACGTTCTGCAGTGCTCAGCAGTGGCTGCAGCCACAGCCAGCAGAGCCCGAGACCACCCACAGTAAGGAGGAATTTTGGGGATCTAGCACAGGACACATGAGAATTTCAGAAAGTTTTGAACTTAACTTTCCTTTGTATTACCTGAATGTGTTGTGTCTGTAGCACGGAACCTAGAAGAAGGCTGAAATAGATTTCTCTCTAGGAAAGGACAGTCCAGAGCTCAGAAGGTGGTCTGCAAAAGGAGCACGGGTATTAAAACCTGCGGAGACTTTGCAGTGATGTAACACCAAGGTTGAGGGTTAGATCCCCTGTGAGCCATTCACTGAAGGGCTGGACTCGGTGATCCTTCTGGGTCCCTTCTGATTCAGCCTGTTCTTGATTCTGTCACTTGGAATGTCCCACAGCGTTAGGGTCTATGCTTTCACCTGCCGAGTTCAAGGGAAATTTCACTTGTCTGGCCCTGTCAGCCTCCATGGTGGCTCCGTTCTCTGTGTGGTTGAAGGAGCAGGGAACAGATCATACCCAGGCTTGTCTGGCCCCTTCATGCAGTTTCCAGCAAGTGTCCTCTCTCTTAAATGAAATGATGAGACCCATCAGCAGTATTTATATGACCGGCATACACATAACCTTTGAACCATCCAGATGTGTCTGCAGAAAATATGCAAGGAGGTTTTCACTGAAGTGGTAGTGAGGTGAGCACAGAGAGATGTGTTTTGTGTTTCATGCTTGCTGTCACTCACCATCAGAACCCCGTCCTGGGAAAGTGACCACCTTTTGTGCTAACGTGAAGGAATGACTTCCTTTCCTCTTGGCAAGGGGAAGTGCTGCTTACCTTTAGCTGTTCCCAAAGAGTGGTTCTTTTGTTTTGGGTTGGTTGGATTTAAAAGCTGTGAGTTTGAGCTGATTAAATCCATCCCGTACAGCTACAACAGCCTGCGAAAGCTCAGCCCCACGGACTTTGCTGGCCTGGAGAAACTGGAGCTGCTGATGCTGCACAGCAATGAGATCAGTACAATCCCTGAGAAGGTGTTCAGTGATTTACATTCACTGCAGGTAAGAACTAAATGAGCCAGTGTTAATTTCATTATGATTTAACTCAGTGATACTGAGCAGACACAGGGCAGCCTTCTGCAGCATTTCAGTTTCCTGTTTCTTACCTTATTCACGTGAAAGTCAACAGCCTTCAAAATCCAGTATCCTAGTGGGAAATGTCTTTCCTTCCCAGATAGGCACTCAGGTACAGGGCATAGAGCACGACAAACACAGTGGTAGACATCTCTCAGCTGTACCTTAGCAGGAGACTGCAGTCAAAATTCTCTTTCTACAGAGGAGAAAGATTGCAAAGCTCCAACTACTGTGGCTGAAAAAGGAACCTGTCATTGTTAATTTGTTAGTCAGTTCAGGGCTTTTTGAGGATTTTTTTTCCATTGAGATTTCCCTTTCCCTTCAGTACAATCCTGTCCCTTTCTAGCCTTCATGAAAAAAAGGCCAAACTGTGCAGAAACTTGACACACTGCATATAAACACTTCTGTTCTTTAAAGAAACTCCAGTTACCTGGCATTCCTGGTCTGGTGAAGAACCTTCACTGCACAGAGCAACCTTCAGCAGCATTTATTAGGGTTCCTATTAATATGGCTTAATATTATGCATTTGTTACTTTTTCATGAACAGGTCTTAAAAATGAGTTACAACAAGGTCAGAGTGCTTCAGCAGGATGTATTTTATGGCCTGAACAGCTTGGTACGGCTGCATATGGACCACAATCAAATCGAATTTGTGAACCCCAATGTTTTCTATGGACTCACTTCCTTGAGGTTGGTCCACCTGGATGGAAATTTACTTCAGCAGCTGCATCCAGACACTTTTGTCACCTTGCGCTATAGTCAAGTATTCAGAATATCCTTCCTGAAGCACATCTCTCTGTCTGACAATATGCTGACTTCACTTCCACAAGAGATGTTTTCCTACATGTCAGAGCTCGAGAGCATTTACCTCCATGGAAACCCCTGGTCCTGTGACTGCAGCCTGCAGGGGTTTGCAGGGTGGGCACAGGAGAGACCAGGTGAGCTGAAGGCTTTGTTTATGCTCTTTAATCCCGTTGTAGCATCTTACTCTTCCTGATACAGGTAATTGTCCTTTATTCATCTATTTATTCTCCCAGAAAAGACTGGAAGATAGGATTTGTGTAGGTGTGTGCAATCAGGATAAAGAGATTAATACCACTGTGTTTCCCAGATTAAATTAATCTAGTGGCCATTCCCACGTGCAGCTTTGCTTAATGGAAAATTTTCCTTGGCCAGTCCAAAGCTTCTGTGCACTGGGAGAATCCACAGGGAGCAAGCTTACTTTTGTGGAATTGGCAAGAGCAAGAGCCACATTGCACTTGATTCTTTAAAAGAAATTCAGGAACTCAAGGGACTCTAGGGCTTCCTCTGCTGCTGCCATTCACATGTCACTTCAAGCTTTGATTTTATTTCATTCAAAAGAACCACTTGTTAGTAGATATATGTCGTTTTTAGCACTAAAACTTGTAGCACAGAAACTTAATGAAGTTTTCTTCCCTTCAGATGTTATAAAGTGCAGAAAAGAGAGAAGTTCTGGTGTCCAGCAATGCCCAGTCTGTGCTAGTCCCAAAAGTCATAATGGGAAAAGTTTAGTGGATCTCCCTTCTGCATCTTTCACCTGCTCTAAGCCAGTCATCCATGACTCCCTGAAATCCAGAAACCTCACGGTGCCAGACGATGGGGATTTCAGTTTCGTGTCTCCCAAGGATTTGATAGCTCCAATAGGATCTGTGGTTTTGAATATGACTGACCAAGCAGGAAATCGAGGCAACTTGGTTTGCAATGTCCAGAGACCTAAGGAAATGTCTCCCATCTCACTTGACAAAAATGGCCCCAGCAGAGTGCTCAAAGCCTCGTTCTCAGCATTGCTGCTGTGTGGCATCGATTATGGACACATCCAGCAGCTGTGGAGCATCCTGGCACTGTACAGCAGCTTTCCCTTGAAACTGGAGCGAACTGTGCAGACAGCTGACGAGCCTTTTGTTAGCTACAAATACAAGCAGATCTACAGTGAGAAAGATGAACTCTTCACCAGCATCGAGGCTGACCTGCGAGCTGAGCCAGCCTGGCTGATGCAGAGCACGGTGGCCCTGCAGCTGGACAGGACAGCCACCACGCTCAGCACGCTGCACGTCCGCTACGCCACCGAGGCCCAGGTCACTCTGCCCAGCGAGGACAACGACCAGGTGAGACACGACTGGGCCTTCATTTCCAGGGACAACAGCACCCAAACGGAGCACACCGTGCTGGTCGGGGGCACCGTGGAGCTGGGGTGCCAGGCAGCTGGGCAGCCAGCTCCTGCCGTGGAGTGGGTGCTGGCCGATGGCAGCAAAGTGCGAGCTCCTCACATCAGCGAGGATGGGAGGATCATAGTCCTGAAAAGCGGGGTGCTGACGCTGAGGACAGCCGACGTGTTTGACTCGGGGCTCTATCACTGCATCAGCACCAACCACGAGGACGCTGATGCGCTCGCGTTCCGAATCACGGTGGTGGATCCTCAGGTGGAACACGGCGGTGTCAACGGAGCCCGGCTGTGGGCCGCTCTCGGCAGCACGCTCCAGCTCCCCTGCACATCCACCGCTGCCCCAGATGCTTCTGTTACCTGGGTGCTGCCTGAGCACACAATTCTCCGTCAGTCTGCTGGAAACAAACATATTTTTGCCAATGGCACCTTGAGAATACAAGGGGTGACGCAGCGAGACGTGGGCTACTTCCGATGTGTGGCAGCCAACCGGTACGGTGCTGATCTTTTGGTTTTCCAGGTGCTGGTGAGGCAGGATGAAACTGCTCTGAGGAAAAAGCATGGAGCTCTGGGAGAGTGGGAAGAAGGCTCTGGCAATGAACTGCTGCGCTCTGCTGCAGCACAGAGACATCCCTCAGGCACTGCAGCCACCCTGAGAGCTGACGGGGAACCTGCTGCAGCAGCAGGCGGCAGCCAGGGCGCACAGGGCGCGCGTCGGAGGAGCAGCCACGGGAAAGCGCCTCACCGGCCCCACGGAGACAGAACAGGCAGGCGCTTCAGGGGACACAGGAGACAGTTTGTTTCCTCGGGAAGGAGAGTTGATCCACAGCGCTGGGCAGCCTTGCTGGAGAAAACAAAGAGGAACTCGGCAGTGACAGACAAACAAGGAGAAGCTGCAACAGAACGGCCCATTCAAGTCCATAAGCTCTCAGAGGTACCCGAGGATGAGGAGGAGACATCTGGTGATCTCGTATCTCCAGAAGAAGAATTCATGATACCAGCAACAGAGAGATCCCCAGTATCTGCTCTGGGCAGAGCAACAGAACTCACAATCGCTGCAGGGCCCGAGGAGACCACACATCCCCCTCCTGCCTGGAGCACCTCCCTCCTGCCCACAGAGCCATTAACTCCCCTACCCTCACCTCTTCCACACTCTGTGGTACCTGCCAGCAACGGGCCACAAACACTTCCCAAACCTACAGACTCATGGCAAAGATCTGATTTGAGTCAAATATCAGCAAATGGTGTAAAACAGCCAACTGTACCAAGTGGAACAGCCACACTCTTCCTTGCTGGGCAAAAGTCAACATATTCTGGGGAAAGTAACAACCAGCATCTAAATCCTGCATCCATGACACCCATGACAGAAGCTACAGGCACCAGGAAGGCTGTAACTCCCCAAAACATAGCAGACAAGTTACATATTTTTACTGAGTCTATTGATAATGTCTCCACCAAAACAGATCACCAGGTCCCTGTGGTGACAGTCAATGCACCAAGCTCTGAATTTGGCCCCATTTATTTTCATAGTACTCAGAAAGGAGGAACCCCTAATCCACCACTGGCCTCAACTTTTGCTACTCATCAGCAAATTCAGGTTATCCAAGACGTTCCAACCCATCCACCCCAGCTCCAGCAGCACCATGGAAGACGAAGGAAAATTTCTGGTCAGAGACGAATTGTTAGACCAGCACGTATCCCAGGTATGAAAGAGCACAGATACAATTTTGGGAAGCCAGGGTCTGCCAGAAGCACAGCTGTGGCTACAGGTGTTCAACTGAACATGAACTCTGTATCAAATGCACCAGCCTTAAATAACTTGAGCAGTTCCATCAATCCATTTAGCCCAGAAACACCCCAGTCTTCCCCCTCCACCATGAAAGTGCCATTGCAGCACCCCGTGGGTACCCAGCAAAACACAGCATTCCTCAGGGAACAGGAAAAGAAACATGGTGCAAGGCAAAAAGCTGCTGCCACAGTCATGTCTGTCACTGCAGAGGACACTGCCACTACTGCAACCAGTGAATGGGGTGTGATGGGTTTGAAGCCCACAGTCACACTTGTTATTACTCCTCAAACCAATGCCAGAGTCACCAAAAGTAGAACACTCAGAGTGGGAGGAAGGAGAGGTCAGAGGAGGAAGAGGCCTCCTAAAACACCTGCCCCACAGCGTGTGGCTGCAGCCCAGAGCACTGCAGCCACCCCTGCAGCGAGCACAGCCACCCCTGCAGCCCTGAGCACTGCAGCCACCCCTGCAGCGAGCACAGCCACCCCTGCAGCCCTGAGCACTGCAGCCACCCCTGCAGCGAGCACAGCCACCCCTGCAGCCCTGAGCACTGCAGCCACCCCTGCAGCGAGCACAGCCACCCCTGCAGCCCTGAGCACTGCAGCCACCCCTGCAGCCCAGAGCACTGCAGCCACCCCTGCAGCCCAGAGCACTGCAGCCACCCCTGCAGCGAGCACAGCCACCCCTACAGTGGCAGCTCCTACATCACCAGCTGTGCCTCCGAGCCTTGCACCTGCAAAGCCTCTCCCTGGGAGCGTCAGTGCAGCCTCCAGGACCAAAACACCAGCACTGGGGGTCCCTGAGAGCCCCGAGGCCCCTCAGCACAGGCCCACAGCAGCCACACAGACAGCAGCAACCCCGGGCACCTGGAGGAACTCCCCGTCAGCAACGCCCCTGCCTGGCAGTGTGACTGCTCAGAGCCCCCCCGTGGCACTCCAAACCACACCAGACTCGCAGAGGAGCACCCAGCCGGCCATGTCACCAGCTGCTAGTCCTGCCCAGAGCCCCAGCGTGGGTCTCCAAACCTCACCATGGCTGGACGAGCCCCCTGGTGCCACGACCGCCCAACCTGCTGCGGTCAGTGCCACACCGGGGCCAGCTCCTGCCCAGCACACCAGCGCCACTGCCAGGGCAGGAGAAAAGCCCTGCCTGAAGACGGGGGAAGGAGCTGCCCAGGAGAAGCAGGCAGCACAGCCCAGACCCCCAGCAAGAGCCGTGCCCGGCGTTCCCGCTGCGGTCCCTGCTGCCAGCACCCAGCACCCCTCCCCTCTGCCAGCCCTGACCGCAGCCGTGCCTGCAGCCCCCCCGAGAGCCCCCTGGCCCCCGCGGGGGCACGGCCAGCCCCAGCCCAGGCCGCCTCCCAAGGGCACGGAGAGGGGGAACGCGCTGCAGGCACCACAGACCCCACCTCGGTGGGGAGGGGACAAGGACAGCTCTGTCAGTGCCTGGTCTGAAAGGCAACAAAATCGAGACACCACCGCCCTGCCCAAGCCCAGCACCTTAGGTTCTGCAAGCACAAACCATTTTTCAAAGCCCAGAATAGTTGGAGGGAATTTGGCTGCTTTCACTCTGCTGGCGAATTCGGATGCTTTTATTCCTTGTGAAGCTACTGGGAACCCCCCTCCAACAATACAGTGGACCAAGATACCATCAGGTAAGTTTGATAAACCTCTCTAGAATTTACCTTCCGTTAATGGAAGGCAATTTGGCACCTCTTCTGTGTGCCAAACTCAAGCATTGCTTCATTTCAGAGTACTGTGAAATGTTAGTGAAAGGTGAACTTGGAAACAGTGACAGAGACTCGCTGGAGCATCTTTGTGCTGATTCTGGAACAGCTCTTTAGTGAAATGATTCTAAAAATCAAATCTATGTTTAATTATAATTCTTTGCTTATTGTGGGAACAATTCAGTATTTATTGTGCATTACCTGCTGTTCCAGGACAGTGAGACAAGTGAAAACAAAAATGTAGCAAAAACCACTCAAATTGAGTTACAGCTGTGCCAGCTTTGGATTGCAAAGCCCCACGTGCTTTATCCAAACTTTGTTTCTGCTGGAGATTCAGCTTCATTCTTACTTTAAATTTCTTACTTACTTTGTCATTCTGTATGCTAAGTTCTCTGATTTCTTTCTGGTTTTTCACTGTTGTTTTGGTTATTTGGGCAGAGCAGAGCAGGTCAGGGTATTTGGAACTGAGGAAAACGCAACAAGAGGCAGGCAGTGCTAGTCTGTCCCAGGCAGTGCCAGATAGTGCCAATCTGTCCCAGGCTGTCCTGGGCAGTGCCAGGGTGGTCCAGTCTGTCCCAGGCAGTGCCAGTCTGTCCCGGGCTGTGCCAGGCAGTGCCAGGTAGTGCCAGTCTGTCCCAGGCTGTCCTAGGCAGTGCCAGGCTGTCCTAGGCAGTGCCAGGCAGTGCCAGGCTGTCCCGGGCAGTCCCAGGCAGTGCCAAGCTGTCCCAGGCAGTGCCAGTCTGTCCCAGGCTGTCCCAGGCAGTGCCAGTCTGTCCCAGGTTGTCCCAGTCTGTTCCAGGCTGTCCCAGGCAGTGTCAGTCTGTCCCAGGTTGTCCCAGTCTGTCCCAGGCAGTGTCAGTCTGTCCCAGTCTGTCCCAGTCTGTCCCACTCTGTCCCAGGCAGTCCCAGTCTGCCCCAGGCAGTGCCAGACTGTCCCGGTCTGTCTCGGGCTGTCCCAGGCTGTCCCAGGCAGTGCCAGGCTGTCCTGGGCAGTCCCAGTCTGTCCCAGTCTGTCCCAGGCAGTGCCAGTCTGTCCCAGGTTGTCCCAGTCTGTTCCAGGCTGTCCCAGGCAGTGTCAGTCTGTCCCAGGTTGTCCCAGTCTGTCCCAGGCAGTGTCAGTCTGTCCCAGTCTGTCCCAGTCTGTCCCACTCTGTCCCAGGCAGTCCCAGTCTGCCCCAGGCAGTGCCAGACTGTCCCGGTCTGTCTCGGGCTGTCCCAGGCTGTCCCAGGCAGTGCCAGGCTGTCCTGGGCAGTCCCAGTCTGTCCCAGTCTGTCCCAGGCAGTGCCAGTCTGTCCCAGTCTGTCCCGGGCTGTCCCGGGCTGTCCCAGTCTGTCCCGGGCAGTGACCCTTCCGTGCCTTGTTCCGCAGGGCGCGGTGCCGCGGGCCGTGGCCGGTGGTCGGTGCTGCCCAACGGGACTCTGGCCATCGCCCGGGCGGGCCCGCAGGACGGCGGGCAGTACCTGTGCACGGCGGCCAACGCGCACGGCTCGGCTCGGCTGCTGGTCACGCTGGCCGTGCTGGCCCAGCCGCCCCGCATCGCCGGCGGCCGCGGCCGCCTGCTGACCGCGCACTCCGGGAGCTCCGTGGCGCTGCCCTGCAGGGCCCGGGGCAGCCCCCCGCCCAGCATCGCCTGGCTCCTGGCCGACGGCACCGAGCTCCGGCACGGCTCGGCGGGCAGCGGCAGCGGCAGGGCGCGCGTGGAGCCGGACGGCACGCTGCTGCTCCGGGCGGTCACCGTGCACGACAGGGGCGTCTACACCTGCCTGGCCAGCAGCCCCGCGGGCACCGACACGCTGCCCCTCAGGCTGCAGGTGGTTGCGGCCCCTCCCAGCATCCTGGAGGAGAAGAGGCAGAGCGTGGCAGCAGCGGCGGGGGGGAGCCTGAGCCTGCCTTGCACGGTGCAGGGGAAGCCCCAGCCCGCCGTGCACTGGGCGCTGCCCTCGGGCGCGGTGCTGAAGCCGCTGCAGGCGCTGCACGGCAGGCTGCTCCTGTCCCCGAACGGCACGCTGCACCTGGGCAGCACGGCCCCCTCCGACAGCGGCACCTACGAGTGCATCGCCACCAGCTCCACGGGCTCGGACAGGAGGGTGGTCAGCCTCGTGGTGCGGCGCAGAGAGACGCTCCCGAAAATTGCCATCGCCTCTCGAGAACTGACTCGGCTGAACTTTGGGGAGAGGCTGCTTCTGAACTGTACAGCAAGTGGGGAGCCCAAGCCCACGATAATCTGGAGGTTGCCCTCCAAGGCTGTTGTAGACCAGTGGCACAGGTATGACCGTTCTTTTCCTCCTCCTCTTTGGAGCTTCAAACACTGTCTGCTCTGGTGTTCACGTAAGAGCCTATCACAGCACTAATACACTGTGAACTAAACCAAATTTTAAGCATTTAACAGTTGTGAAACATCTGTTCTAACAGCATCTATATCTAATAACAGACTTATTAACAGGTCACATCAACTACCATAAGTGAGTGAGGTCTCAAAACAGGTACAAGTGATATTTGAATTAAGGTAATTACTGTCAACATGCACTGGCTGACTGCTGTCAGTTTAGAGGAGGGGAAGTTATTTGTAACAGATTTGTGAAGCAGGGCTCAGGAGGGAGGGGTTTCTTTCATCTCTGCCAGGTCCACCTTTGGGGGTGTCCCCATACCCCCTCCCACAGTACACTCACCTCCACCTTAGAGGAGACTGACCCAGCTCAGGGTGTTCCCAGCAGAGCCAGCACTACTCACATCCACACAACACCAAAACCGGCAGTGACATCAGGGTAGGACATGCTGGGTGGGCAGGAGGCACGGGCACAGTGCCTTTGGAAAGGCCTCCTGTGCTGTACCGTGCTGCCAACACGTTCAGGCCCTTCCAGTGCTCGGTGTTCGTCCCCAGCACTTGTTTCCATAATTCTTTTCCTCTCTCTCTCCCAACAGAATGGGAAGCCGCATCCATGTCTACCCCAATGGATCCTTGGCTATTGAGGCAGTTACAGAAAAGGATGCAGGTGATTATCTGTGCGTCGCAAGAAACAGAATTGGGGATGATCTGATTCTGATGAAAGTCAGCATCACAATGAAACCAGCCAAAATTGACCACAAACAGCAGTTCAAGAAACTGGTGCCATATGGGAAGGATTTCAGGGTGGACTGCAAGGCCTCAGGGTCGCCCACACCAGAGATATCCTGGGGCCTGCCAGATGGGACGGTGGTGAACAACGCGATGCTGGCGGATGACAGCGGGCACCGGGCTCGCAGATACGTCCTCTTCGACAATGGCACTCTGTACCTCAACAAAGCTGGGGTGGCAGAAGGAGGAGACTACACGTGCTATGCCCAAAACACGCTGGGGAGGGATGAGATGAAGATCCACGTCACGGTCATCGTGGCTGCCCCTCAAATAAAGCACAATCACAAGACACACATTACAGTGACAGCTGGAGACACAGCCCTGCTGGACTGTGAGGCTGCTGGAGAACCCAGGGCACAGATATTCTGGTTGCTGCCCTCCAGTGAGATGATCTCCTCGTCCACAGACAGGCACTCCCTGCACGCCAATGGCTCGCTCTCCGTCAGCCAGGCCAGCCTGCTGGATGCTGGGCAGTACCTGTGTGTGGCTCGGAACCCTGGCGGGGACGACAGCAGACTGTATAAGCTGGATGTGGCTGCTAAACCCCCCAGCATAAATGGTTTATACAGCAACAAAACGATCATGAAGGTGACGGCAGTGAGGCACTCCAAGAAACACATCGACTGCCGGGCAGAAGGGACGCCTTCTCCTCAGATTACGTGGATCATGCCTGATAACATTTTCCTAACAGCCCCATATTACGGGAGCAGGATTGTGGTGCACAAAAATGGGACACTTGAGATTCGGAACATCAGGCCCTCAGACACGGCGGAATTTATCTGTGTGGCACGTAACGATGGGGGAGAGACTGTGCTGGTGGTGCAGCTGGAAGTCACAGAAATGCTACGGAGACCAATGTTCAAAAACCCTTTCAACGAAAAAATCATAGTAAAACCTGGGAAAACGATCACGCTGAACTGTTCTGTGGATGGAAACCCTCCCCCACAGATAAGCTGGATGCTGCCCAATGGCACATGGTTTTCCAGCAGCATCAGGACATCCCAGTTTTTCACAGGAAGCAATGGGACCCTGACCATCTACAGTCCCGAGACACAGCACGCCGGGCGCTACCGCTGTGCTGCCCGCAACCAGGTTGGCTACATCGAAAAGCTGATGGTCCTGGAGGTTGCCCAGAAGCCCAAGATCCTCACCCGCCCTGCAGGGCTGGTGAAGGGAGTCAGCGGGGAGCCTTTGTCTCTTCACTGCCTGGCCGAGGGGAGCCCCAAGCCCAGGCTGGCGTGGACGCTGCCGGGGGGCCGCGTGCTGGAGCGGCCGCAGCTGAGCGGGAGGCACGTGCTGCTGGAGAACGGCACCCTGCTCATCCGGGCAGCCGCGGCCCACGACGCTGGGAATTACCTGTGCAGGGCCCACAACGATGCTGGAGACTCCTCCCTCACCGTTCCTGTTATGGTCACAGCCTACGCCCCGCGGATCATGGGCAGACCCCCCCCAGCCATCCACACCATGCCAGGGGCAGCAGTGCAGCTCCACTGCGTCGTGCTGGGCATCCCAAAACCAGAAATCACCTGGGAGTTACCTGACCGCTCCATACTCTCTACAGCTCACCAGGGCCGGGGCTCTGGGGGCGAGCTGCTCCACCCCACGGGGACTCTGCTCCTGCAGAACCCCCGACCCTCCAGTTCTGGCACGTACAAGTGCACAGCGAGGAACCCCCTTGGCACTGACTCTGCAGTCACCTACGTCCACGTCATCTGAGCCAGAAATGCAGCGGGAATGGTGGGGAACACAGGCTGCAGCCGGGCTGGGCTCACCCTGCAATGGCTTTAATCAAGGCAGCCACAAGCACGTGAGTGCCTGGACACATCACAGCGTTCAGTCTGCAGTCACTGGGCAAGAGGAGAGAGGAAAGGGAAAATTAGCTCTAGCATTATTAGCTAGCATTGGTTCTCTCCATATTCAGGGGATTTAAAGAAAGCAAAATGAAGGCACTTAAGTGCCCGAGCCACGGCAGGAACAAACCCCACAGTGCCCGAGCCACAGGTGCCTGGCTGTGCCGTCCTGGCACAGGGGCCAGCAGGCGGGGAGGGCAGCGAGGGCAGGAGGGTGTCCTGCACAGCAAGGACACAGGCAGCACCTGAGAACTCTCAGAAGTCCTGCTCTCGTCCTGCCCTGCAGTGTCCCAGCAGGGGTGTTCAGCATGCAGAAGAGAAGGCTGCAGGGAGGCCCCACTGCAGCTGTGGCACTGAGCACGGCGGGATCAGCACCCCAAACTCAGCTCCCACCATCCATCTCTGGTCTCTCAGCTTTACAGATCTGCCTCCTAAATCCCCAACTGTTTTTCTCATTTGACCCAGTGAAAATGCACGTGCTTCTAATGCTTTTAATTAAGTGATTCTTTGGAAATCTGATGTGCTGAATAAAACTGGAGTAATCCTGTACCCTAATAACTCTGTGGGCGCTTCAGAAACCGCCCGAGCTTTGCTCAGCAAAACCTGGTGCTTACTGAAGGCAGTTTCAGTGTTTTACAAGACTTCAGCATCTTTTCCCTTTCTGAAACCAAATCCTTCACTTTAAACATGTTGTGTAATCTCTTGGCTACCAGGCTATAGTAACTGCTGAGGTTAGTCAAAGGCACCAACCAGCACACGGGGGTTTTTTGGGAGTTAAACCCAACCCACAGCACCTTCTGCTGTGCAGGTGCTGGCAGAAGAGTCTGCACCAGGCAGGTGCCCATTGCAGCAGCACTCTCCCATCAGTTTGTTCAATATATAAGAACTATTATTAAACCCCTCAAAAATTGATTAAAATTATATGAGATTAATGCTTTTTAACTCAAAAGCTGCAATTTCAGCATGACTGTATTTTCTCTATTTTTCTATAGCAAACTTTTCCTAGTTATCCTCACCTACCTTAAATATGTTTGGAAAAACTGTGGAAATAAAGGAAACAAGCATAATGAGATTGAAAAAGGATTTTCCAGTGACAATTGTTGGGTAAAATCACTCCCTAACTCAGCAAAGGCTCCAATCCAGCAGAAAGTCGTGTCTCAAAAGTAATTCAGTTTGTTCAGCTGTCTTCATGCAACTCTGGTTTATTACTAACAATTTAATTTAAAAGGCTCTTCAAACAGAAAACCCCATTTTCAAACAGTAAACCCCATTTTCAAACAGTAAACCCCATTTTCCCCCCAGCCTGTCAGCAGTCCAGCCTAAAAATCAAGGGTGCCAAGTCAGGAACAGTGCCCTGTGATGGGACATAGCAGGGGCTGGAGGTGCCAGGCAGCAGGGATGCTCCTCAAGGACAGCACAGGGACAGGGAGCAGTGCCAGCCACCAGCACCTCACGTGGTCAGGGGCTCACTTCTTTGTCCACAGGGGACAAAGCCCACCCTGTCCCTCCCCTCAGCTCTCCCCATGTGTTTCCTGTGTGACTGGGATGCTGCACTCGCCCACTTCTAAAACCATTCCACCAGAAAAGCCCTGGGACACACAGGAGCTGGAAGCAGCAGTGATCCTTCCTTCCCCGCAGCTGCCCAGTTCCCCAAAGAACCAAATACAATTCCAAGTCCCCCAACAAAGCCTTTGCCATTCCAGACAGGATATCTTTACAGAGATGTATAAATCAAGGTTACAAGTGATTTTGGTAACGCACTGCAAGCAGCAACGTCACAATTTAGGCTACCAGTTGGGAAAGGATTGGAGAACGCTCCCTGCGTACCTGCTGCAAATCCAAGTGTGCCTAACTGACTGCAGACAGATGTCCCCCATTGTGACATGCCCCAGCAGCACCAGCAATGATTGCACCTGTGGGAAATACAGAAAACAGGGTCAATGGCAATGCCTCTTTAAACATACATCTGGCTTTGCCTTAATGGTGAGAGCCTTTAACAGCGTGGCAGTTTCCCTGGGACAGGACCAGAGTCTTGCAGACCAACTCTAGAACAGCTTCACTAATTATTATCTGGAAAGCTTTCCAGCATGGATAGTAGGAATGCAACTTGATAGCATCACTGTTTTTCTCAGAAACAACTGAATTCTATGAAAGTCAGTGATTTAGTAGGTAAGTGTTAGCTGTTACTGCTTTTGGAAACAACATGATCTGATTATTCCAATAATGGCCCATTCTGTCAGTGCAGAACGCTCAGCCATGTTCACACAGTCACAACTTCGAGCACATCCTGCAGCTGCTCTCATCTGCCACAGCAAGAAACATATGACAAGAGGAAAAAAATGAGCAGTGATGCAGCTATTGGAAATACTTGTAAGTAAGAATGATTGTCTGTGCACCAGGGTATCCGCAGCCTCCCCCACGCAGCTGCTGCAGCCCTGGTGAGCAGCCCCAAAGCACAGTGCCATTCCCACCAGAAGCAGAGTGCAGCCTGAGTGGGGAAAGGAATGCATGTTTGGGTGAAAGAAAAACAAAGAGAAGGCCATGGTCTCTGAGTGGTTACCATTATGTTGCCAAAGCCATCCCTCAGGGTGTCACTGGTACGGAGCACCGCTGGTCCACCATTGATCTACACAATGATGGTAAATCCATCTCTGTAGAGGCACAGTCTGGATTAAACCTGATTTCTGGCCTGAAAATTTAAATGGGCAAAGCAGCTTTGAAGACTGCCGCTTGTAAATGAGAAAGAAAAAAGCTCAAAGACCGTGGTCTGCTGTATGTTCTGTGTCACATAAAGCATCTCACTACTACTGCTGAACAGAAGTTGCATGTCACATCAAAACCATGGCCTGAACATCTTAATACGTCAAGCCAATTTTATGATATGGCAACAGTTTATGCACTCTCTGCAACTTGATAAAAACCATGTATCCCTCTGTCAGACTTCAAAGGTCATCTTATACATTTGTTTGCAAAAGCAGCATTTCCTTAAACTTTTTAGCCACTCTCTAGTATATTCTGAAGACTTTACACAGTTATAATACAGGTTAGTTGTATGTGGAGCTCCAGAAATAAATATTTAATATTTATAACTGGAACCAAACTTTTAAACTTCTGCTTGGAGAAGTCACAGTAATGTTTCTCAGATCATTACAAAGTGCTGCCCTCTGGAGCCAGTAAATCACTGTAAATCTCTAATTCACTAACTAGAAGAAACAAGACAATCCCACACAAAATAAAGCACATATTGAAATGCTGACAAAATGTGAGCCTGTGGATTTATTACATCTAGCAATGGCAAATTATCCACCATGGCTCTTGGTATGAATCACAGAGGAAATAACCCAAAGGGCCTCTGTTCCTTAAATTGTCCATTTCTCCCTTCACTCATCACAGAACCCCACCAGCTCTCTGACACTGCCACCACAGGAGCTTGTTCTGGCTTATCTACCCACAAAGTTCAGCACCTTAAGAGACAGAGCTGCTAAAAAAAGCCCTTTGAAACCCCACAGCTGACAAAGGAATCAGCCAAACAGGGAGAGAAACAGGAGAGGGTCACAGGTCTGCAGACTGTGCCCCCCAGCTGGGGTGAGGGGCTGGCTGTGCAGGAAGAAGCTGGGCTGAGGAGGGGCCCCCCAGGCTGTACCCCCAGGCTGTACCCCCAGGCTGTACCCCCAGGTACCCCCAGGCTGTACCCCCACAGGGCTGGGGGCTGTGTGAGCCAGAGGGGATGGCAGTGAGGAGCACGGGGAGGCACTCTGTGAGCTGGCCTGTGCACAGTCCTAAAACACACAGCAGGAGGAAATGTTAATTCATACCTTGCTAACTCATAAATAATGCCCATTTTCCTACTGAATTATGAAAAGACAGAGACAGGTCCTTTGTTGTTGGCAATGATGTGAACTCCACATGAGGTCTGGTAATTCCCACTGACAGCTCCAGGCACATCCCAGCCTCAAGAGCAGGCACCTTCTCCAGGCCATGGTCAGGGGGAGCACCAGGACAGCTCCAAGCATCAGGATGTAAGTGACACGAAGAGCTCCACTGAAACATCAAAAAGGACAGAAAATCATCTTAAAATCACAGCTACTTAAACCACAGCACATGGACACTCCAGCTGGATGCTGAGGGCACACCTGCACACCCAGGGACTCTCCAGCTGGATGCTGAGGG
>VYZP01076132.1:19684-29945 GCA_013400635.1 Hypocryptadius cinnamomeus
AGGAGGGCTGCCAGGCCCTGGTGATGCTCTCCTGTCCCCCAGCTCCTTCTGTGAGCACACACACCCATCAGCCAGACAGAAACGGGGACAGGGCACAACACCACAGTGCTTTCACTATTAGAAAACATCCACTTTCTGCATGAATCATTTCCTTGTACTTTTACTAAATTTAAGCAAGTGGCTTTGCAAGGTTTTTGGGTTTTTCTCTTTGTTTGAAGAACGTAATTTTCTTTTTATCTCTTCTTTAAATGCAACATAGAAAGTACATAATGCGAGTTTAGTGTCCCAAACATGAATAAAAGTAACTGTCTCCCAAATTTAATAGAATATGAAGAAAATCCTAGAAATCTCTTCCCACGCCCACATTCCTGTATTTTTATTTTCTTCTATTTCTTCTTGTTATCACCAGGAATGTTTCAGTTTTTCTTCTTTTTCCAAGAGGCCTTCCCAGACACTAGGAATGATGGGATTAAAACATGAGCACAGAAAGCAAATCAAAGGAAATGCTGAAAATTACATACATGACACTTTTCATTTCTTCACTGAATGCAGGCAAGCGTTTTTGTTCTGCTCAAGCCCTCCTTGGGAGGCGTCTGACAGGTCCGAGGTGAGCGTCCCACTGATGAGGACTCCCAGCATATCCAGCATGGTGGTGAACAATTCCCTGAGAGCAAAGACAAGTGTTATCCTGGGGAGCTGTGGCTGCCAGGAGGCCCAGAGATCTGATTCATGACAGAGGCCCCAAAGGCAGATCTCCAGCACAGACTGCCAACAGAGCCAGGAGGAGTCACAGGGTCCAACAGGGAAAGTGCTCCAGGGAAGAAAAGTGACAATAAAGACTCCAGTGACAATAAAGGCTCCAGTGCTTTCCCAAATGGAGGCACCCCCACAGCCAGCACAGAACCTCTAAACCTCTAAATGAAGCAGTAACAGGATAAAAAGATAACAATTACAAACATGCAACCCAAGCTCTGAGGACAAGAGCCAGCAGTTTGAACAGTGCAGATGTTCCTGCTGGTCTGCAGATCTGCAGTGATGACCTGCAGGAGCAGCAGGGCCCATGTGGGGTGCACAGGTGCTCCCCTGCACTGTGTCAAACATGCCCCCCACCTGCAAACCAGCACACAGGTGCAGGGCCCTGCACACCCAGAGCAGCACACGGCCCTTGGCTCCCTGGCACAGGGATCACCCTGGAATAAAACAGCTAGCCAGACCCCAGAGCTGGGCACTCTGCAGCTCCTTGCTCCTCACCACCTCCTCCCGAGCAGCTGCTGCATCTTTTCATAACATCAGGATGGCCTCAAGTTTTGTTACCAGCTGAGACACACTTGCAGGACTGTGTGCATCACCTGCCTGGCTTTGCCATCATCCTGGTGCCATTCTTCTCTCCAGTCACTGAGGATCTCAGGAAAAGCATTGCACCAAGGCTGTTTTCTTCCTGTAATGCTCTCCCTCTAAGTATTTGTGGCCTTTTAGCTATAAGGAATCATGAAACATTATTGAGCTCTTTATCCTTCTCTGTATTTAAGGCTTAGAACAGACTGAAAAAAACAATGGGAAGAAGAAGTTAATTTGTAAAGAGCTAATGATCTGCTGCCATTTGTGTGACTGCATCTTCCTGTTGCAGAAAAAACCCCAATCAGCTTTGTTATGAATTTCTTAGCAATATTGCTTGAAACACACTATTTCACAACTGGTAAGTCAATAAATCTCTTGCACTGGATGCAGCTTCCCAACAGGATCTGGTGGGGTCTCCAGATGAGAAATGACCAGAAACTCAGGGAACCTGGACCAGCTGCAAATCAGGGGACAACCCAGACAACGAAAGGAAAACCCAAGTGGCAGAAACCAGGGGGAAAATACCAAAGGAAAAATATCAAAGGAATGGATTTCCCTGGGATGTGGAGCTGTGTCCCAGCCTGGACCTGAGCTGGGGGGCAGTGTGGGAAATGACAATGGTACCAACTCTCACTGCCACAGCAGCTGACAGAAACTGAGCTCAGGGAAAGGAGGCAGGGCCCACTGCTTGGGCACTGGGTGTGCTCAGGCTGAGGGAGATGCTGGAGCAGGAGTGGGGGGAGCAGGAAGTTTGGAGCACCATGAGCAGAGGCTGTGGGTAAGCTCCAGAGAACCAAAGCAGAGCTGCAGGCAGTGGCCAGTCTGGGACCAGGAATGTTGCTTTTTACAGTATGCAAAACTCTTAATCTGTGCCAGCTGGAGAGGGTGACAGGTTTTCCTAAAGAAGGACAGCTTTAAACTTATACAAACTTTCCAGGATCAAGCAAGGGGCTGGGAAGACATGGTCTCAGGGCTAACACCTTTATTGTTTTTCCTAGAAAGAACTGAAATCAGACTCCAGTTCATTACATTTCTCTGCAACAAATTTAGGAGAAAAGATGTATTCACACTCAAAAGAGGTATAAGGCCTCCCCATTTTCCCCTGCTGGGACTGCTCCTTTTGGCACAGCACTGTAATTTCCCTGGGTTTACACCATCATGTACACATAAAACTGCTGACACACACCCACCTGACAAAGGGTGCTCGTGGTTCTGTGCTTGTCTTACCTGAGTAACTTGATTGTGCAGGGATGCAAGGAGCCCTTCCCTTTGCTCATCCTGACCCTTAAGGCAAGTGAGTACCAGTGACAGGAAAGGCTGCTGGCTCAGCAGGGACATGATTTAGGAGAAGCAAACACAGCACTTCATTAGTAAAGTTATTTTGATACTTCCCATCCTCAGTCCCTTCCCTGTTTTGTCTACCCGTTTTCCCCTTAAGTGGCCCTGCTGCACCTCTGTCTGTTTCTGTTTTAGTCAATTGAAGTCCTGGCAGAGGCATTGAGGACCATGCAGGAAGGCAGAGCCCCAGCCAGCCCAGCTGCACCAGCTGTCACTGAGATCCCCCAGCCCAGGGGCCCCTCAGGGAGCCAGAGCTGCCCCACACCTGAAGGCCTGACCCAGGAACACAGCAGGTTATTCCAAGACTGCTCTGACTAACCAGGGATGTCATTTTGGTGGAGATAAGGCAGATAAAGTTTCTAATCCATGCTTGTGGTCTGAAGCAGGTCCCAGGGAAGTTTCCCCTAAAGGCTCTGATTAGAACGAGAGCTGCCCTACTTGCTCTAAAATTCCAGCATGGACTTAATTCAATGGAATGTCTAGCAAGTACAAACACATTTCAGTCATTGTGGAAGAATATTTTACTGAAGGAAATTCAATAACCATTAAGTAATTAAAATTCTCATACATTTGGAACTAGAGATGAGCTTAAGCTTAATTCCCAACAAGAAGCAAGCGACATGACAATGATGGGAGCTTAACAGCAAAGAAATCTCCTACAGGCACAGAAGGGAAGAGACAACAAGTGTTCTAACTGTTCCTTTAAATCCCTAACATTTCCCATCACCAGGCTGCAAAGCAGCCCCTGGCAGGTGGGTTACAAAGCTGCCACATTTCTTCCTCAAAACCAATGGCATTTCATCAGACCAAGTGACACCTGAACCCTCAGTAAACTCCTCCACAGGCACTGTTCAGCTCTGTGTGCAGGGGCTCCCCAGTGCCATACCTCCTTTGTTTCTGTCTATCTCTTCCCTTCTTAGAAGACGCCCCAAGTGCTGCCCTTTCTCCAGCTCCTCTCCTGCAGCTCTCAAGACCCTGCCTTGAAGTGAGGTGGGCAGTTTTGCAATCAGGGGCCACTAGGCACACTCCTCACTCAGAGGAACTAGGAGCCGAACAAACTTACTTCAGCCAAAACATCCGTGCAGTTTTGTAGCCAGTTTTAGCTGTTACAAGACTGGGCTGCTTCAATAAAGCAGTGATAAAATGACTTTGGAGTCACCAGTGAGGACTGAGCAGTCACTATTTCTCATGTGCAGAAAGTTCAAGCACAGCAACTACATTTATTGTTATTCAAAAGTAAACAGAAGGAGCCTTCAGGTAACTATTTCTGTAATTCCTGGCCCAAGTGCAAAACAGTCTAGGCAATCTACACACAATCAAGCATCATGTTGGCTAAAAGAATTAAAAAGGTGCTACAAAAATACTTTAGGAACGTCTTTTTACCATTCTGTCTTGTATTACTTGTGTCAGCATTTCCAAGAGAGTTTGGACAGAAGAGGCCTATACCAGAGCTAGAAGAGTTATTGTTTAGCTCAGGGGTTGCTGAAACACCTCCCCTGTGGCCTTTGTGATATTATCCAACAAGCTGCTCATTTCAGCCACAGCCCCAGGCAGTGAAACACAAGCACACTAGCACATTTGTGGCGTGTTTGCTCATGGACTATGTCAATATTCAACATACTTTTTTTGCATTAAATATTTAAATCAGAAAGTTTGGAAACCAATACTCACAGGGTCCTTCATGCACTGTTTGACCAGGAGCTGCAGCTCCAGCCATGACTGTCAGAGTCCACTGGTCTAAGTTCTAGGGGAGAGTTTACATTACAAATGTTAACTGTTAATAATATTAACATTAAAGTCAGCACTTTACAGGTCTGAAGAAAATAACACAGCATGTGCAAAAACCTCATGTTATAAGCAGATCATCACAATCACTGATCTTTTTAATAGTTAATGGCATGCCAAAATATCAGACCACAGAGGAACAGATGTGCACTTCCACACCTCTCAGCTGACACTGTTCCTCAGTACTTTTAACCAAGCAGCAGGGAACCCACCCTTCTCAGATGCCCTTTCTCCAAGTGCTATCTCTCCCTTTGATTTATTAACATTCTGTATTCAAGAGATAAGTTTGGCCAGTGGCCCCTCAATCTCACTGCGAGCCCACACCTTTATCCAGGAAGGACGAGGGGGAAGGACCTGGCAGGGAGATAATACAATGAGGAGAGTGGCACCTGAACCTAAAGCCACCCCAGAATGCCCTGATAAAACTGGAGCTGCTTCCTCAGCACAGAACTGCAACAGCTACCATTTCTCTCATGCTTTTCTTCAGCAAAGCCAGTAAAATTTTGAATTACTAATGCAGGGTGCCAACAAGCTGAGCTAGTGCCAGACCAAAGGCAGTTACTTGTTTGGGAAATGACACTCACCATTCCTGGAGAGCTGCTCAGAGTGATGCTTTTGCAACTTCCACAATGGCAGACACCCAGGATTTGTGGCAAAAGAGAAAACTCATCTCAGACCCTATTTCCTATCTGTATTTGAGAGGGACTTGCCTGAGTCAGGGCTGGAGGTCAGGGTCAGCATCTGAAATAGTCACATGTGCCCATGGCCTCTCCACTGGGGCTGGCTCCCCAGGGAAATCTGTCTCTGACCTGGAGTCTGCACTCCCTGCAGGAGCAGGACAGCAGCCACATTCCTCCCTTGTTCTCAGGGCTTTCTTTCCCAGGAGCATTCCCCCAGAAGTGAACTAGCATGGGCTGTTTCCCACACAAACACTGGCACAGACACATCACACAGGACTCTGCACACCCCTACCAAGCACCAGAATTGCTTTCAGGACTGCAAACACAGCTCCCACTTCGATGCTGTTGTGAGCAGCAGCCAGGAGGTGACAATCACAACAAGAATGAATTCTAGAAAGTAATTTATCTGTGGCAAGAAGAGGAAATCTTGTAAAAAATGGGTATTTTTTACCAACCAACATTTCCTTTGTGTGAAATCCTCCTCAGCCAGAACAGCTACAGAAGCTCATGAGCTGAAGAAAGAACTGAATCTTCTGACATTGAAAGTGCAGCCTAACAGGTAAGTGATTCATTCAGCTGGGGGATGTGGTTATGATGGATTAATATCAAAACAAGCTGTGAGCACTGAAATAGACAAAGGAGCCTGTTGGTTCACTGTGTCCATGTGACCTTAACCACAATGAGACACTGAAGCCTATGCTGGTTTTGACACCATAGATTTAGGAAATTACTTCCCTCACCTCACCTGCGTGACAAATGAGGCAAAATTAAGTGCTGTTGATGCTTGAAATCACACTTACTCTCCATTTCCATGTAAGGCTCCCAAGCAGCACAGTGTGTGTCCCTGTTAGTGCCTCTGCCACTGCCCTTCTCAACACTGCCAGGTGTAGAGAATTAGTAAGTTCCAGGAAATCCCTCCAGTTTTACCTGCATCCAAACCATTTCCCAAATAACTAA
Source organism: Hypocryptadius cinnamomeus (assembly GCA_013400635.1). Lineage (NCBI taxonomy): Eukaryota > Metazoa > Chordata > Aves > Passeriformes > Zosteropidae > Hypocryptadius > Hypocryptadius cinnamomeus. Next base: position 25,783 of record VYZP01076132.1, read on the forward strand.
GGTTATTGGTATCAACTCCTCAGTAGTGAAACATCTGCAATTTTCAACTTGCACTGTGGATATGCTCACCCATGAAAACATGCAACCATGGAAAACCAACTATGGGTTCACTTTCTGCAGTGGAAGGATGAGGCAGCTGACAGCTCACCTGTTTGCTGGGAAAAGAGGCACACCTGGGGTGTCCTGAAGGGGCACACCTGGGGTGCCAAGGATGTCCTGACAGCTGGCAGGTCATCCTTGCCCCAGGCTCAGCCCCAGGGTCCCCACAGGCTGTGGGAGGTGGGACATGGACACAAGGATCTGCCCGGGACCTCACAAGTCCCAGTGCCAGGCCTGGAAATGTTCTTCCTCACTGCCCCATTTTAATGGAAATGCAATGATTTCAGCAACAGGAATTAGCATTTGTGGCCCTGAGTGGTTAAAAAACCAGGAAAAGAACAGGAAGATTCTTGATGAGCAAGAACATGGGCAGCCTCAGGGACAGAGGGGTGTGAGGCACCCAGCCTCAGGGACAGAGGGGTGAGAGGCACCCAGCATCAGGGACAGAGGGGTGTGAGGCACCCAGCATCACAGACAGAGGGGTGTGAGGCACTTCTCCCCAGATCCATGCCACTGTGACAGGTCACTGCAGGACCCTTCCCCCTGCCCAGCCAGCACTGCCATCAGGAGGGAGGCAAGCCACAAAATCAACTGGCATTAAAGAATTTTACTTCAGAGATGCCATATGGTGCAATGTGGGATTTGGGGCATGATTCAGGGTTATGTAACAGCTTAAGAAACAGCAGAGTTGACTCAGCCCAGTGCAAGTTGTGTTCTCTCTATTCTACAGTGAAACTCGTTTGGCTGCATTTAGATGTTCCCTTTTGTGCTCTTACAAAACTGCTTCCTCTCAGCTGCTCTGCCCTGCCAAGGATTCCCCACACTCCAGAGAATCACAGACTGGTTTGGGTTGGAAGGAACTTTAAAGCTCATCCCATGCCAGTCCTGCCATGGGCAGGGACACCTCCCACTGTCCCAGGCTGCTCCCAGCCCTGTCCAGCCTGGCCTTGGGCACTGCCAGGGATCCAGGGGCAGCCACAGCTGCTCTGGGTACCTGTGCCAGGGCCTGCCCATCCTCACAGGGAAGAATTCTCCCTCATATCCAATGTAAATCTAGTCTCTACCAGTTTAAAGCCATTCCCCCAATAAAAACTCATATTACTTCTAAAAAACAGATTTTTCAAAAACCTATGTAGACATAATCCATAATCTATAAATTACACATTTAATAAACAAAACACCCATTGTAACAGGAGGCAATGACCTAATGCAGAACCTCCCCTCATTTCCAGACTTCAAACAGGCAAAGATTGTCCTGAGCTGTTCAGTCTGAAACAGCACAACTGCTGACACCAAACTGCTCCTGACTGACTGACAGCGAGTGCCTGCTGCTCCTTCCTCCCTTCTGAGAAACTGCACAGACTGATTTAACAAAGTAACTCACAGTACTTTACTCTATACATTTCCAGCAACAGGGATGAAAGTGACAACGATTGCAAAAGCAAGGCACGGACAAACAGGTGGAAGGAATGCCTGCAGAGCCCAGCAGGGTCACCTGCACACGCCCAGCAGAGCTGCCTCAGCACCCAGCACCTTGCCCAGCATCGAGGAGTTAATGCTGGGAGCTGAGGGTTCTCCAGGAAATCCAGCATGAACTCCAGCTCCCACAGCAGGCTGCAGTTTCAGGGCTGAATGTTGCTGTACCACCTTGGAATGTCTGCTCCACCTTGGAACACGCACTGCTGGGGACCAGAAGCAGAGCTGCCTGCAAATGCACACAGCAGGAAAGCTGCTGGCATGACAAATCCTGGCTGGTTAGCACTTCATACACATGCTCAAAATCCTGGCTGGTTAGCACTTCATACACATTTTCAAACTCATTTTGGATAAGTAGCATCTTCCAGATAATAAGGCTGATACACATAGTTCGTTCAAGTTTTCCTGCAAACAAAGTCTTGAGTTTTGAAATCACTTCTTGGACATTTGTAGGACTGAAATTGTAGGCAGCTGGGTAAGGCCCAACATCCTCCTCCCCAGCATCTTCCTGGGACATCAGGTGTCCCTACAGGGCACACAACCTCACTTCCCAACACTGCCACCCCCTCCAGGGGTCACGACTTGCACTGAGCTGCAGTGGGGCAGAGGGAATTCATTAAGGAGAAATTAGAAAATTTATCCAAATTAAAAGCTACATTTGATAATAAGGTGACTTAACAGACAGGGTCTGGAAATCAGGAAATAGAGAAAAGATACTTAAAGCTCATACTTTGACATTAATGATTAGACAAAAGAGCAAGAACAGTCCCAGGCCAGGAACACCAATATGTGAAGTGGAGAAAAATAGGTGTTAGTGAGGCATGCAAATTCACACCCAAAATATTCCAAGGAGTGTTTGTCTCCAGCATAAAGTTTTATATCACAGGGACAAATTTCATTTATTAGCCCAACTGGGAAGACTTCCTCATCACTGAAAAGAATCTATGAATTGAAGTTTACTTAAAATATCTCCTGCAGCCCTGGGACCCCCTGTCACTGCCAGCCCGTGCCTGCTGCTCCACATCCTGATACCCCGGGGCAGGAGGACGAGGTCATTAGCAGAGTAATTAATTACAAGGACAGTGCCTGATGTTAACCCTCTGCTCTGACAGCCAGTGCAACAGCAAAGACAGAAATCCAGTGAGTGTTCCACTCTGAGACACACTTGCACCAGAAGCAATACTGAAGGAGTGGTCAGGAGATAGAATCTTTTTAAAAAGTGAAAGAATTATTTTAAAAGAGGAAGTTTAGGGAAGATAAGTAACTGTTCCAGGCACACAAAACCAAACACACCCCTCCCTCACTGACACACGCTCAGAAGACACTGCAGAGGAGACCAGAGCACAGCAATCCACAGAGGGTGAGTCTCCAAATGTGAGCATTTGTGAATTGTAATTTATTATTGCTTCAAACTGACTGAGAGAAGCAGCTGGGCTTACAGCAGGCTAGAAAGGAGCTGAAAATGTTACTGTGAACATGCAGTGGGGTTGGGTGTTTGGAAAAGAGACCAACAAGAATGTAATGTCATTACCTTAAATATAGCTGTTTCAAAATGCATACATAAATTTTATTAACAGTTTTCAGGAATTTCTAACTCCACTTGATAAAAAAAGGTGTTTCTAAACCAGCTCTGTGTATCATATTTTTAACAAATTCTTTAATACCCTGTATTATTACTAGACCGTGCTCTGACTTGCTATTGCAGATTAATGTTAACAAACTTGTTATTTTTGTTGTGTCACTGAACTTTAGCTTGTAGGCAGAAGAAATTAACATAGAGCTCAGATACTTGTGTAGTTCTATATTTCCTATTTCTTTTTCCTGATGTTTCTGATTAAATGCTACTGCTGCCAGGTGTCTGTAAACCTATTAAATTGTTATTACTGAGAAATACTTTCCTGCTCCCTATGAAATGGAACCACAACTCTGAACTATGCAGACCCAAACTAGGGACACAAACCAGGAGGGGCAACAGCAACTGGGGCAGTTTGTGAGTATCACAAGATGTGGATTTACATCTGAAAGGTTTCCATTCCTCCCTTACAAAGTAAAAGCCAAAAATACGGCATACGGGAACCTAATTCTTTTCTAAACTTAAAAATCAAGGAACTGAACATTCAAGCATAAAGCTTCACAAACTCAAGCAGGTTTGTGCCTCTCCCCGCACCAAAGGAAGCCCTTACAGAGCACTGCAGCTGCGGCAGCTGAGATTTGGCAGCTTTTCCACCCAGCACTGCCTGCACTGCGGCCGAGGTGCCCCAGAACCGAACCGGGCACCCCCAACCCGCGAGGGCAGCGGGGAGAGGCGGGTCCGATGCCGGGGCTCGGCTGCACCGAGAGGGTCCCGAGCTGCGGGCAGAGCAGCCCCTGGGCTGACCCAGACGGGAGCGGGCTCAGCCCCGGCTCCCCGAGCACAGCCCTGGACCGCACAGCCCCGGGACCGAACATCCCCAGAGACAGCACAGCCCCGGGACCGAACATCCCGCGGGGACCGCACATCCCCCGGGGATCGCACATCCTCAGGGACCGCACAGCCCCGGAGACCGCACAGCCCCAGAGACAGCACAGCCCCAGAGACAGCACAGCCC
>VYZP01076135.1:0-31525 GCA_013400635.1 Hypocryptadius cinnamomeus
AAAAAAAAAAATCCCCACAGCACCTGCCACCCCCTCTGTGCTCCATCCTCAGCTCATCCCCCTCCACTGTGCTGCTCCCTGAGCCCCAGGCTCTGCTCAGGTTCATCCTCCCCAACTTCAGCTCTAGACATCTTGGAGCTATTTAAATATTTACAGCAGACGGTGGTAAAAAAGATTGAAACATGAATTATTCACAGCTTCGCTTTTATCTTGGCAGGGGCTGTTGTGTTTCGCAGGGAGGATTCCTCTGCCGAGGGACGGGCCGTGCTCGGGAATGCGGGGAGGGAGGCAGGGTCTGCGGTGGGCGAGGGGAAACCGGGTGGGCACAGCCAGGGCACGGTGGGATGGACCTGGCACCGGTGCCAGAGGGGTTTTTCCCTCCTCCCGTGCCTCAGTGGCCGGGGATGGAGCCGCGCTGACGTTCGGAGGTGTCCGGCTGTGACAAACCCCGCTCCGGGCTTGTCCCCGGCCCGTGTGGCCATCAGCAGGGAGGTGACTCCCGAGGGTTGATATCCCAGCGAGCTGCCGTGGCTTTGGGCACGCCTGGCACCAGGTGGGCTCGGAACTCACCTGTGCGGCTGGAAAGCAGCGGTGTCTGCAGGTGCCTGTGCTGGGGAAGGTGCCGCGGGTCCCTCCGTGCTCCTGCTCCTCCCGAGCAGTTTCCCCGAGGAAACTCGCGGAAAGCATCACACGACACCCTACGAGACACTTTTCCTGCGTCCCCAAGGGCTTCAATTCCACCCCTGAGACAGAAATAAGTGTTCCAGATCTCGGCTGCTGAAAAATCCTCCGTGCCTCTCTGTGCCTGGCAGCCTCTCCCCGTCAGGGCTGACTCCCACCAGCCTGCAGATGGATTTTGGCACCATTTCGGGTCCCGAGAGGAGCAGGTGACACAAAACGGAGTTTTGGGAGGGGAGGAGTGGGAGTGAGACACAGTGGAAAAGAAAACCCACAATGCTGCGTCTCCCCTCCCTGGTGCCATCTCGTTTGCATCCCAATAAAGCCGAGCTCGACACCAGTCTCACCAGTACGACCCAGGAGCGTCCGGCTGAGCGCAGAGCGCATCCCAGGAATTCCCGGTGCGGAATTGTGGCGGTGCCGGCCGCGGCACTGCGGAGCTGCGGAGCTGAGAACGCTCAGGACATCCCCGTGCCTCGGCTCCCCCTCCATCCCCATCCAGCATCCAGCCCTCTCCTCTTCCCAGGCTGTTGCATGTTCCCTCCGCTCTTGGGTTTGCGGCTCTGTTTCCTCCGCCAGCCCCGGCGAGAGAAAAATTTCAATATCGAGTTCTAAAATAAAAAAAATAAATAAATAAAAAAAATTTAAAAAAAAATCGGGGTTTAAAATTAAAAAAAAAAATAATTCGAGGTTTAAAATTAAAAAAATTAAAATTAAAAAAATAAATTTTCGGGTTTTAAATTTTTTTTAAATTAAAATTAAAGTTTCGGGGTTTAAAATAAAAAAATAAAATTATAAAAAAATCGTGGTATAAAATAAAATTAAAAATAAAATTTCAGGGTTTAAAATTAAATTTTTAAATGTTGCTCTTTAAAATTAAAAAAAAAGGGTTTTAAATTTAAATTTTTTTTAAAAAATCGGGGTTTAAAATTAAATTTTAATATATTGCCCTTTAAAATTAAAAAAATCTTAGGGTTTAAATTTTTTAAAAAATTAAAATTAAAAAAAAATTAAAATTTCGGAAGTTTCAAGCTCCTGCGTGCCCGCGGAGGATGCAAATCCTTCCCGGAGCAGAGCGGGGAGGAGGGGGCAGCCAGCAGCCCCTCGTGATGCGGCTCGGAGCGGGAGCAGCCGCTCTCTGCCACTCCAGAGCCACTTTCCCGTTGTTCATCCTAAAATGTCCCCTCGAAATCATCCCTACCCTGGGAGCCAGTCCCAGCTGGGTCTGTGGCCATTGGAGCCCTTGACTCCGCTCCCGCCTGCCCCAGGAGAATGAACCCCCGTGCCTCAGTTTCCCTGTGTCCAGAGCACACACCTTCCAAAGGATTAGGTTTGTTTATTATTTTAAAAATTGTTATTAATTTTATTCATAATTAATTTTATTTATTATTTTTTAATTTTTAGGTTTGTAAAAATTAGGATTTTTAAATCCTAATTTTAAATTAATAAATTAATAAACTAAAACTAAGTAATAAATTAATTTTCCAATTAAGTAATAAATTTTAAAAAATTAATTTTTAATCCTAATTTTTAATAAACCACGGGATTTTTTAGCTTTTCCTGGGAGAGAGTTTCCTTGTGGACCCCCCCAGGAGGAAATGAAAGGCTGGAGGAGGGAGCATTTGGATGCCTGCATCCCAAATTCTGGGGGCTCTTAGGGAGCAGCATCAGCCTGACAATGAAAGACTCCCTGGATTTCTGCAGATGGGAAAAGCTGAATTTCCCTGTTTGTGCACGAGTGGGCTCATACCACCTCTGGGGCTTCCCTAGGAGGTTATTCAGCTCTAATAATAATAAAAAAATGTGGAATGATTGTGCATAGTTAATCCCAGGGAGATTTCCCAGCGAGGGCTCCAGTGGGGTGGGAGAGGGATCATTCCTGCTTAGCAGATGGAGAAATGAGAAATGAGGTGTCGGGAGCTCAGTGGAGGAGGAGAGAAATTCCAAAGGTTGCTCTGAGGGTTTGCCCAGCCTCACAAGGAAGGGCTGGCTGTCCCTTCCCTGGGAAAGACCCTTCATTATTGCCTTGCTCCCAGAGGACAATTAGTCATTGCTGGCTGGAAAAAACAAAAACAAAAACAAAAACAACAAAAAACCCCCCCAAAAATAGCAAAACAAAAACCCCCAAAAGCCAAAAAAAACCAAAACCAAAACCAAACAACCCCAAAAAACCCCAAAAACCAAAAAAACAGAAACAAAACAAAAAAAAAAAAAAAAAAAAGAAGAAAAAATGAAAAAGAAGAAGAAAAAATGAAAAAGAAGAAGAAAACAGAAAAAAAAAAGAAAAAGGAAAAAAATTTCTTATTTTGTCTTTTCATTCCAGTGAGGATGGGGGGACCCCAAGACAAGAACTGTCCCTGTCTCCAAAGCAGAGGCAGCATCAAACCAGGTTTGATGTGGAATTTCAAGGGGATTTCCCCCTGTGGCCCCCCTCAAGTCAACCTCTGACTTCCCAAATTTCAGCCATTTGTCCCACTTGGCATTTACTGGGGAATAGTTTCAATATTCTGCTGAAAAGTCTTTTCCATGAAGCCCCCTCNCAGGGATGATCCAGCATCTCCATGGATGACCCAGCATCTCCATGGATGGTCCAGCATCTCCGTGGATGATCCAGCATCTCTGTGGATGATCCAATGTCTCCGTGGATGATCCAGCATCTCCATGGATGACCCAGCATCTCCATGGATGGTCCAACATCTCCATGGATGATCCAGCATCTCCATGGATGATCCAACCTCTCCATGGCGGGTCCAGCATCTCCGTGGATGGTCCAGCATCTCCACGGATGATCCAACATCTCCATGGATGATCCAGCATCTCCATGGATGATCCAACATCTCCATGGATGGTCCAGCATCTCCATGGATGATCCAACTCTCCAGGGATGATCCAGTATCTCCACGGACAGTCCACCATCTCCATGGATGATCCAATGTCTCCGTGGATGATCCAACATCTCCATGGATGATCCAACATCTCCATGGATGGTCCAGTATCTCCATCGTTCCCTTTCACCCTCCAAGTGAAGCCATGGGGACTGATTTTCTTTTCTCCTGAAAATACATCCAAATCAACCTGAATGTGTGGAAGCTGTAACCGTGTTCCACTGGGAAAACAAACCCTCACGGCATTCAGGAAAAGTGGTTCATGCACTGGATTTTGAAATGCTTGGGAGTATGGTCACAGGACACCAGAAATGTGGCACAGGTGAGATGGGTGCTGAGCAGAGCCAGGGGAGGTTCAGAGAACCATATTATCTTGCACATGAATTGCATGATTTCACCATTTCAGGAATGGGGAATGGGGAATGGGGAGTGGGGAATGGGGAATGGGGAATGGGAAGGGAGGATGCTGCAGCCCTGGATCTCTGGGGTCAAACTGCGAGTCCAGCCTCACCACCTTTTCCTTCATATTTTCTATCCAATTCCTGGGTTTTCACCCAGATTTTTACCCGACCAGCAGGAAAAGCTGCTCATTTGCCTTATCAGAGAATCTGGAGCCTTCCACAGCTCTGGATTAGTTGGGCACCTGTGGAATGAGGCGATCATCTGGTGAGCAGCTCCACCTGCCTGAGGCTGGGAAAGGACCTTCGGCAAAAGGAAAACCAGTTTGGGAGCATCCCTTGGGCTTCTGGTCTTACTGGGCCAGCCAGGAATGTGCTGGCCTCAGGGTGGAGCAGGTGAGTGAGTCCAGGCCGAGCTTAGAGGAAGAAGGGGTCGGGTTTAGGCGGTTAGGCAGGAATAAAAGCCGGGATGTGAGTGTGGGATCCGCGCGTCTCAGGCAGCGGTGCCGGGGATGTTGTGACAGCTCCCTGGCAGCTCCTGTCTCATCGTCCTCCCCTGCGGGATGCGGGAGGGGGAAGGAGGATTGTTAATGGAAGGGATGAGGAGAGGTGGGCTCCCGTGGGTGGGTTTGTTTTACACCAGTGAATTTCACTGTCTCGTTCCAGGGCACGCACCGTGGAGTTGGGGGTGGTGCTGCCTGCGGAGCTGGAGGGAGCAGAGGAGGGGTGGGGGGCTGGAAGGGAAGGTTGGGGCAGCAGGGAGAAACCACCCCCTCAGGAGCCAGCTGCAGTTAGGTAAAATATTTACATTTTTCTTTTTTCAAGTGCTTCTTTTAAAATATTTTAGCCCAGGAAGGCTGTGGGGTGGAAAGGCCGCTGGGGTGATGGATCTATCAGTGCCCAAGCGCTCCTGAGGATTTATCCAGGTTAAAGTGTCACCTCTCCAGCCCGAGGGACCATACAAAGGGGCTGAGTGAGTGGGGTTTCCCATTTTTCCCCCAAAGAGGGCAAATTTTACTGAGGACCCTTGTTCCCCCTTCACTGCCAGGAGCAGCTGTTTAAAAGGGCAGGTTTTAAACATCACACGGGGGGTGGAAAAGGAGGGAAGGGCCGAAGGAGGGCGGAGGGGCTCCGTCTGTCAGGACTTTTCCCGTCACTTGTGCCCATCGGAGCGCGCCCAGGCCGGGCTGACGGAGCGGGATGTGACAGCTCCTCACGAGGATGAGCCTGGCTTGGGGACTTCTCTCGGCTTTTGCATCGCAGGAGCGGCGCTTGGGGAAAGAAAACAGCATTTTGGGAGAAGGCTGGAAAGCCTCATCTCCACTGAGACCCCTCCTGAGCTGGATCTTTGCCCTTTGCATCCAGCCTCCATCACAGGAGGAGCTCCAGCGAGCCCCTCTGATCTCTGGAGCAGCAGAAGATTGGGGGTTTGGAGAACTTTGAGGGGGAAATGGGACCTTTCCAGTCCCTGCAGCACCCAAACATTGCTGTCTGTCACCAAGAGCCCCCTCTGCCCCTGCTCCAGAAAACCCCAGCATGGGACAATTCTGGCTTTCCATCCCAGAGTGAATGACTTTTAGAGGAACAAATTTAGATTTGAGGTTCAGCATACGGAAGAGCTGTGAATCAGTGCCTTACTGCAGCACCTGAGAGCTGCTGCCAAGTCCCTGGGACATTTTGATCCTAGATCACTGAATGTGGTATTTTTGGCAGCAGAAGGGTCTCTCCCTGTGTTTCCACCCTTGCCTTCCTCCCCAGAGCAGGAGCAGCAGCAGCACCCTGCTGCATGGCTGGGGCCTGGCAGGTTTCCAGCTCTGCTTTCACTTTAATCCTCATTTTTTTAACTCCAAGCAAGAAATTACCCTGCAGCCTGTGCCAGCCCCTCTGCCACGGGCAGCTCTCCTCTTTGGGGTTAATGTTGGGGTTAGGAAAATCTGCTGAGATGCAGGGAACAGCTTGAATACCTGTTCCTGTGTAGTTATATGATATTTATCCACATATCGACATGCATGTGAGTGTCATATTGAGAATCACATTGATAAGTAGGTGTTTCCATTCTCTTTTGTCTCTCCCACAAGAGGGACATTTCTGTCACATTATTTATCTCTTCCCCAGAGAGTGATGGCACAGCTGAAGCAGCTCCCTCCTCACTTTTCCCATCAGCCCAGCAACTCCTAATTTATCTGAGGTGAAAATTTTCCCCAAAAAGCTGAATTCTCTATGTCCTCCTGTTCAATCTTTGTTGCATATCTCCTTGCTCCGTCCCAGCAGCCAGAGCCCAGCCCTGCTGCAGCTGATGTCCCCTCGAGCCCCTCTGCACCCACATCTGGAGGGATTTTGTCACTGGGAGCAGCCTGGACCCCCCTCAGAGCCCGGCTGCGTGTTGGACGGGGGATTTGAACAGCAAAGAGGGAATGGAACCTTTCAACCCCTCGTGGTGCAGCCCTAAATAAAACACAGGCACCACTGTCCTCTTCTGGCTGGAGCTATTATATCACAGCCGAGATCTCCAGGAGCCTTTTTTGGAGTGAATTTTCAGTGTTCTGTCCCTGCAGAGGGTGGGGAGGGGAGGCCCCACTCCCTCAGCAGCACCACCCCGGGCTTGGGGCTGGTGCAGGTCCTGGGGAGCACGGGGCGTGCCTTGGGCTGTCCCCAGTGCTGAGGAGATTGAATCGTTATTGTGGTGTGTGGGAGAGGTTTTACAGCGACTTCTGTGAGCCAAGGAGAAGTTTGAGGAGAGGATCCATGTTTACTCCTGAAAGAATTTTCTACCAAGGTCATTGGCATAGAAACCAAGAAACAAAGAAGGATAAATAAGAGAAACCTGCAAGCGCCTGTTCCAATGAGCACTTTGTTTGTCTCTCCTGATCAATGAGTAAAATGTAAACTTAGGAGTTTTGTAAGAATGTGTAAAAAGCATGCATGCTAGAATAAAAACAGGTTTGAAGCCTTCTGAAAATGTTGCTTTGTATTGTCTCCATCTCAACTACAACAGTGGTTCGCTGTTCAAACCCTCCTGGATGGAGCTGCTGTGCTTCCCTCCCCCAGACAGCGGCACTGTTGGATTTAATTCCCTCTACTAACTATTTTGTGGTTTTTTTTTTTAGTTTACGGTCCGCTAAATCTTCTCCAGGAGGGGCACAAATTCCCCTGCGAGGTAAATTTAAGATTACTGACAGTAACTTTAATTTTCTTGGTCATTTTTTCAGAGTCACCCGTGGCCACCAAGACCCAGTAAGCACAGAGCAGACAGAAGCTGCTGCTTTGGAGACACCAGCAAACACTTTGGGAAGTTACCAGGCTTCAGCTGCTGCAGGGAACTGATTTGGAGACTCAGCTGAAGAACCCTGAACAGGCAGAGCTGCTCCCTCAGGCTGTGGATGGGAAGAGGAGCAAAGGGAGCAAAGCTGCTCCTCCCTTGCCCTGGGGAAGGGGGTGTTTGGCAGCTCAGCCCTCTTGTGCCTCAGTTTCCCCATCTATAATCCCACTTTGGACAGGGCTCTGTGATGATGAAGTGATGCCATGTTTGGCCTTGTGACCACAGAGCAGGAATATCCACTTGGGGTGGATGTTGGCTCAGGGAATTTTCCCCTCCAGTGGTGCTGATTCCAGCGAGGGCCCCAGAGCCTCCTCCTCACCTTCCTCCTCCTGACCCCAGCACGTGCAGGGAGAAGAAAGGACACAGCAGAGATCTGAATTTCCCGTTTTCCTCCTTGCTCCTCCATCCTTCCCTGACTTTCAGGAACAGCAAAGGATTTAATTACCAACTTGCTCCAGCGTTTTATTTTCCATCTGTGACTTTTTGCTGCCCTGATTATCTGAAAAGAAACCATTTCCCTCTCCTTTGCCCAGAGCAGCTGTGGCTGCCCCTGGATCCCTGGAAGTGTCCAAGGCCAGGCCGGAGCAGCTGGGACAGTGGGAGGTGTCCCTGCCCATGGCAGGGGGTTGGAGATGCTCCTTAAGGTCCCCCCCAACCCGAATTATTCTGTGATTCCACATCCTTTGGCTGATAAAAAATGGACAAACAGCACCTCCCCCTCCCCCCCATCACAGAGGAGACTGTTGTGGGGATTAAATTAGGGCTGGAGCTGGGCGCTGTGGTGTCCTCCCCGTGCTGGGGTGAGAGGCTTCTCTCCCCAGGGAGGGAGCAGCGATAGGAGCAGACACGAGAAGCGCGGGGAGTTTCCTATTACCGATACAGAATAGCCCGATTTTGGTGACCAGCAGCTGCTGTGACGCGGGCTGGGGTTATCCAAACCCGCCNAGCTGCAGCGAGTCGGACACTGAGTCCCCGGAGCTGGAACTGCGGCGGGGTCGGAGCGGGGTCCGGGTGATCGGTGGCGGTGTTTGCAGCCAGTCTGATCGGGGGGGGTGGCGATCAGATTGCCCAACCCCATCCAGGCACGAGGGATAGCATAGCCCGGCCCGTGAAATCAGAGCGGGCAGAGAAAGTGATAATGGGAGAGTAGAGAAGGGGGAGTGCCGGGGAAAGGAGCCTCGGGGCGCAGGGTCCATCGTCCTCCGCTTAAAGAGCTGGGCCAGGGGCTGGGATGCTGCTCCTGGTGATGCTCTTCACCTCCTCGGTGCTTTGGGGCCGTGGCTGTGCTCAGAGTTGCCCGAAATCCCCGCTCCAAGCAGGAGGGGGGAGTTCCCGGTGTGAGCATTCCGTGCTTTCCGTGCTCCTGGCCGCCGGGAGCCAGCCCCGAGGCTCAGGGCGGGTGGGATCCGAGCGATTTAACCGAACACACGCTCGCACGGCCTTTGGCTCCCTCCGGCACGCTGCGTGTGGGCTCCCGGCCGGGCTCTGGAGCATCTGCCGGGAAGGAGCGCACTGGCGGATCCCGGAGCGCTGCCCGAGCCCGGAGGGAAACGGGGCTCGGGAATGCGAGAGGGGAGTTCTGTCCCAGCTGAAATAGGAGCGGGTGGCAGCCCCAGCCCGGCAGCAGCCCCAGCAGCCGCTGCGTTATCCCGGCTGGAAATGCCCAGACCGGGCACATCCCTGCCCTCCCCGGGAGCGCAGCGCTGGGGCGGCGGCGGAGCAGCGCAGGGAACGGGGACACCCCGAACCTCCTTTAGGAGTTAATCTCAGCTTTCCCTTCTCCTGGTCTGCACTTTGGGGGTGTTGGGAACCCGATGCTCCAGCACACGGAGACGCCCCGCTGTTCTCCCTCTCCACGGCCTCTCGCAGCTTTCCCCGTCCCTCTCCGCCTGCCCGGGAGCCGCTGGAGCGCGGCCGGCGCGGAGCTGCGGGGGCTTGGCCGCCCTCGCCACGGGCAGCTCGGGCTGCTCCCGCCGGGCCGGGCAGATGGCAGGCAGGGCACGGCACATCCTGCAGAAAGCCACGGTGAGAAGCTTTTGTTTTGCTGCCTGGAGGTTCTCTTTCAGGTTTCCAGGGCATCACGGGGTCTCTGGGAGCGGGAGAAGCTCTGCTGGGATGGGAGAAGCGTCCAGCCTTCCCCAGAGAGGGCTCAGGGTGGTGCCCGGTGCTGCTCTGGCATCACCCTGGGCCAGGCTGGACTTGGCTTTGAAGCTTTTGGTGATGGGTAAACACATTAAAAATCCTGCCAAGTACAAAAATAAGGGTAAGAAAGAAGCAGGTGGGAGAGAAAGCAGAGAGCAGGGGGGTGATGGGGATGTCAGGGTGCAGTGAGGAGGGAGAAACCCAATCCAGCCGAGTGGGTGCATAATTTATTCCCCCATTAGCTATTCATAAGCCAGCCCTTTGTATCAAGTCTCCTGACGTCCTTGTAACAACTTCAGGCCTTTCTGTGGAGCATCACCCTCCGGGGCTGTTCCTGTGCCACTTTGCCATGCGAACATGATTCTTGATGTGTCCTGGGCCTTCGTTACCACCATTCAGCAGAACCAGTAATTAATGAGATTCCCATGGCTGCAGTGTAACAGGAACCTCTGGGAAATACCCAGGGCAGTGCCACCTCCGAGGGTGCTGGGCTTGCACAGCCCTGCCTGGTGCTTGAAGGACGAGCTTGGACTTTGGGGCTTCCTCCTGAGCTGGGTTAAAGATGAGTGGCCAATCCATGGACCTTTCCTGCAGCACCTGCTGTCCTTGATTTCTGTGGGATTGGATGTGATACTGAACACCAAGGTGGGGGTCAGCTCAGGGTGGCAAGGAGAGGTGGGGGAGGCCCATCCAGACTGGTCTGCAAGCTCATGGCCACGCTGCAGCCTCGGCCTGTACCTTCCTCCTGTCCTCTTCCCCCAGGAGAAGATGGGTTTAACACATCCCACATATTCCTGGGATAAAGCTGACCAGGACACCACACCATAGGCTTGGAAGGAGCCACCAGAGCAGACAAAATCTCCTACAGCACCAAGAGGTGCTCAGGGAATGAGCTGGTCTTGGCTAAAGGGAAGACCCTTCTGCATCCTTGGGGGTTTTTGTCACCTCTTCCCCAGCTCTGCCTGGGGCTCAGAGCTGATGCAGGATCCCTTTTCTGCTCCCCACAGTGTGGGGAGCTCAGAGCTGATGCAGGGCCCCTTTTCTGTTCCCCACAGTGTGGGGGCTCAGAGCTGATGCAGGATCCCTTTTCTGCTCCCCACAGTGTGGGGAGCTCAGAGCTGATGCAGGATCCCTTTTCCTGTTCCCCACAGTGTGGGGGGCTCAGAGCTGATGCAGGATCCCTTTTCCTGTTCCCCACAGTGTGGGGAGCTCAGAGCTGATGCAGGATCCCTTTTCCTGTTCCCCACAGTGTGGGGGGCTCCTGGAAATCCCCTGAAAACCTCCCAGGGCCTCTTTGAGACACAGACAGGTCTCAAGTCAACCAGTCCCCAAAGTTTTGGCCTCGTGGCCCTAAAGCATTGCACAGGGAAGAGGTCAAGGCAGATCCCAAAGCCTTGAAGCCTCCATTGAGGCAGGAGCATGCCCTGGTGGGACCCAGGGCCTGGACTACAGCCCACACCTGGGCAGGTAAGAGCTCCTGGACACTTGGGTGTCATTTGGTCTTAAAATGTAAATGTTGATCTTAAAACAGGTGTTGCTGCCAGGCAGAAAGGCCTCAGTGCCAAGGGGACTCCCTCCCTCCATGGGAGTCCTGCCCGGGGAGCAACAATGGGATAAATCTGTTCCCAGGTGCTGAAGGGAGCACTGGGGCACTCAGCCTGGGAGGTGGGCTCTGGGAGGTGCCTCCCCTCCCTTGGGGTGGCAGCTGGAGGGTTTGGGGTGCTTTGGGGCTGAGTTCCCCCGTGTGTGCAGCTGCACCCCAGCCCTGTTTGCGGCACCGCGTTTCTTCCCGTGTTTCCTTTAAATCCAAGGGCAGCGAGGCAAGGTAGGGTTTCACTGGGGTGTAGGATTTCCGAATCTGAGTCTTTCCTGAGACAAACTCTAATCCTTACCTGCCTGTCAGAGACGTGCAGGGACCTGCCATGTCCAGAACCCCCGGGATCCTCCTCTTGCCCGAGGAAGGGCTGTGAGCTGGGCTGCCTGACCAGGGCTGCAGGTGAGTGATTGGTTTTTATTGTGTTTTCTGTGCTTGTAGACACCACTGATGATATCATGGAAATGCAGCCGAGCCCAACACCCAGCTGGGAAAGTTCCCACCTATATTAAGCCACTTATTTTACTTTATTGTCAGTAAAGTAAAGAAGAATCACCTGGTTGAAAAGGTTTCCATTTTATCTCCAGCTAAATTGGTGCTGGGTTCGTGGTTTTAGACCAACTTGTGCTGATACAGGAATTTTGGCTGCTCTTGGGTCTGTGCCCGACCCCAGACAGAGACACTCTGTGCTTTGAGCATTTGCAGCCTCTCTTTCTCTTCCAAGACTTAAATAAAGTGGTTACTTTTGGCTGTGATCTTTTTAATGGGTTTGAATGTTTTGCAAGGCTTCCATTAGAAAATCCTCAGCTGCTGCAATCTGCTTTATGGGAATGTGTGCAAGGAACAGTGAGGGCATCGAACATTCAGAGGAAATATTGGTTGCCTTCAGCCTGCTCCAATTAAACTGTGAGGACCTGGAGTGAAATAATTCATCAGGATTTCTGACAGGCTGAAATCCATGGCTGCCAAGGAGTCACTTAAATCCCAAACCAGTGTTGGGAGCATCCATTGCATGGGGATGAATTAAACTGGGAGGGGATGGGGTGCAGGAAAGATGAGGTCAGGTTCAGGCTGTAATAATAATAATAATAATAATAATAATAGTTAATGGGATGTCTCTTTTTAGGTTGGCTTGGGAATAAGAGGGACATTTTAGGTGATGCCAAGGAGGGACTGTGGGAATCCCCAGTGCACAGTGCTCACTCCAGTGACACAGAGCTGGGTGTGGGGAGGGAATACTGGGTCAAAACTGCTGCTGGTTCCATGGATTTGGTACAGTTTGTACTTAGTGGTGAGGAATAACATGATTTTCTGAGGGTTTGGTTTAGGATGTTCTCCCTGGTCCTGCGGGTCAGTGCAGGAGCCAGTCCTGGTGCTGGCTCAGTGCTCACTGCTCGCTCTACCAACGCTTCCATCCTCCAAATAACTGCAAATGTCCATGGAAAACCAGTCACTGGGGTCAGGGATGGGTGGCAGAGCTCAGAGGGATCAGAGGTTTTCCTTAGGTAGGGTTAGGTTGAGGTCCAGCCAAGTACCACCCCGAGATTACTCGGTAAGAACTGATTTGTGTCTGATGTGTGATGAGTTTCACAGCCTCAGCAGGAGGCAGTCTCTAGAGAGTCAAGCCAAGCAAAGCCTCAATCAAATAAAGCCACATTTTTAATAGGGGAAAAAATGATTGTCTTGCTGATTCTCAGAGAGATAGGATTGGGGTTCCTGGGCTGAGCTGTTCCAACCCCAAAATGGCTTAAAACTGCAGCTTTGATAGGCTCTGTGTCTGTGCCCTGTGACTGACCTCCCCTTGCATCCCAAGGTGGAATTCAGCTCCTGGGGTGCAGCTGGGGAAGGTGAGGCTTTGGCCTGGCTGTGCAGTGGGGACCAGGCCAGCCCACCCCGGGCAGCTGTGGATCCCCCAGCGCATCTGTTTGTAAAGGTCATGGGAAGGAGATCGGGAAATTGCTCCGAGGCAAAATCAGCTCCAGCTTCCTGAGAGGAGCCTGGGGCTGCCAGGGGAAGAGGGACCCACGGGGAGGCTTTTTGGGTTTTTTTGAGATGTTTTTTCCACAGTTTGTGTGGGGGGGCAGTTTCCAGACCTGATTTTCCAGGATTCCTTTTATTTCCTTGGGTTTTCTCTAGAACAGCACCTTTGGGAGACCCCAACTTTGCACACCCCACTGCCTCTGCAAGGGTTCAGTGCAGGCTGATCTCAATATTTTCTTATCCCAGTTCAGCAGCACAGCATGGAAACCTGCCCCAATTACACAGGCTGGAATAAAGCTTGAGGGAAAACTCTGCATCCCAAGATGCTGGCAGGAGGATTCAGGATGCAGATGACTTTTGGAGGTCAGTCAGGAAATGCCCTGGCTGGTGCTCCCGCATTCCTGTGTGTCCAATCCCTTTCCAGGGTGATGTTTTTGCCTTTGTTTGGGAAGTTTTGGGGCAGGGAAGGAAGGCAGAGCTCACTGACAGGGCTGGGGGAACACATGGAAAGGGAAATTGTTGTGGTTCCATTAAATCCTGCTGGAAAAGCAGGCAGAGGTTTGGGACAGCAGCTGGGCTGCCTCACATGGGGTGATGAGTGATGCTCACAGTCCCAGTGGATCATTGGAATAACAGAGGGGCTGTGGCCACATCCAGAGCTCTGCCCAGCACCTGCTGAGAGCTGCTCCGGGCTCAGAGCAAGGCACAGCCAGGACCAGAGCTGTCCATCGAGGTGTGACACCCCCACAGGGTCTCATGGATGAACAACTCCCCCTGGCCATAGAAAATCAGGATGGGAAAAGCCCTGGGGAGGCAGCTCCAGCTCCTGGAGCTTCAGCAGTTTGGGAGCTCAGTGCTGGCAATCACAGCTCCGGGAACAGGATTTTCCTGTGTCCCAGGGAAAAGCCAGGCCCAGGTGAGGAAGTGCCTGGACAAAGGGCTGGAGGGGCCCTGGGTGCCTCCACCTTCCTGGTGCTCGCTGTGTGTCCGTGCTGGCACTGGGAGCACCGCAGGCTCCTGCTTTTCCAGCTTTTCTCTCCGTGGGTGCAAAGAACCAGCTCCCTGTGAGCCCTGCCCTGTGCAGAGCATCCCAGTGAGCAGCCCTGCTCGGAGGGGACAGAAAGGGTCACAGCTGGGCATCACCTCCTCTTCCTCTGCTCCACGCTGCTCCCTCCTCACCCTCACTGGGAAAGCAAAGGCCTCAGTCACTTTCACAGACATGAAAGAGGCGTGCTGGAGCCCTGGCTGCTGCTGCTGCTGCCGGGCAGGACCAGCGAGGGAGCAAAAACCCATTTCAGGCACAAGGAGAACGAGGGCAAGGAGTCCCACCGGGCTCACGTGGGTACCGGCATCGCCTTTCCGCAGGAGAGGCTGGAGCATCCCAGCGCTGCCCAGAGGCGGAGGGGCAGCTCCGCCGGGCAGCCCCGGCCGGTGCAGCCCAGGGAGGCGGCGATGGGAGCACGGGCACCCCGCACGCCGGAGGAGGATGAGGACGATGCCAAAACCGGGTTTGTTGCTCCCCTCTTGGGTTCAGCCGCTGTCGTGGTCGGGGGAAGTTTGGGGGCAGAGGAGAGGAGAGTTTGGTGGGTGGGTTTGGGGCAGTTGGGTGTTGTTTTTCTCTTTTTTTTGGTGGGAATTTTTTGGATGGAGGTGACCAGGGGAAGTTTAGCTTGTCCTTGGAGAAGCAGGGAGGGTGAAGTGTTCCTGAGCACGGGGTGAGTGCCGCGAGGAACCCCGGATTTACCAGCAGTCAGAGGTTCTCACTGGCATCACCTCAATCACTTTAAGTCCTAATTACTTATTGCGGGTCCGAATTGCCGTGTCCTCTCCCGGGGGTACCGTGGGGGTTGCTGGGCTGGGCTGGGGGCTGCTCTGACCTCTGCAGTGGCTCTGGCTCGGCACATGAAGCCACAAGCCTGGAGTGACACCGGGACCCCAAACCTGTCACCGGCTGCTTTGGGTGCTGCTGTTGCAGAAAACGGGATCAATGCAGGATCTGTCTGACCCCATTAGCGGCTTCCTATCGCTTTCCATTTATACCTTCTCTACATTTTTGGCTCCGGCCGCCGACCTCCTCCAGGGTTTGCTGCCAGTGCAGATTTCGAGGGGGGACAAAGTCCTTTGCTCACCCCCGGGAGCAGACCGAGGTTACAGCACCGGGCTCTGCATGCTGCCTTGGGGGTGGGGGAGCAGGTGGAGGGGGGCGGCTCTGCCTCTATCCCAGCACTTTGGGACACACTGGGAAAGTTTGCCATCGATTTGGGATCGGATTCTTTATCGTGTTACAGGGCAGTAAGCAGGAGGGGGGCAGCGCGGGGGTGGCTGCCTGCCCCGGCCCCAGCCAGGCGCCCGGGAGGAGCCGGGATGCTCCAGGGGGAAGAGGTCACTCCACGCACCTCCTTTTTCACACCTCTGCTGCTTCGGGCTGATCAAAGCGCTTTCCAAGCGCTTTGTGTCCGTGTGTCCATTCATCAGCCTCAGCTTCCCGGAGCGTGTCCAACATTTCACAGCAGCGACTGCTCCGTGAGTCCCAGGGGGACAGAGCCCCAGCCCCAAAGAGCCCACTCAGCATCCCCAAAGAGCCACCGCAGCACCTCACAGCCAAAAATCCATTTCAATCTTTTCCTGAATCAGGCTAAACCCCGGCTCGGAGTGCAGGGAAGATGAGCAAGGGCTCAGCCGCAGCCAAGCCTGGCCCGGTCCCAGGCTGTCCCTGTCCCTGTCGCTGTCCCTGTGCCTTGGCTGAGCAGCCGGCACCACCGCAGGGCTGATTTCATCCCATCTGGCTCTTTCTGCTACCTGTGCTGGGCTGGGGCAGCTCTCACGGCACACTCGGAGCGGGACCCCGCCGGCTCCCTCCGAGCAGGAACTCGCCCTCGCTGGTTATTAAATTACATCCTGACCCGGTTAATCCATAGCTGATTAATTTTGGACTCCATGGCTGGGTATAAGAAAGGGTTCATCTGTCTCGTGGTGTGTACTGTATGTACTGAGCTCTCTGATAATCAGATTTTTTTTAATATAAACAAAAAATACGGGTGGAGAAATCAGAAGGAGGTATGAAAAGTGGGGAGGGCTGCAGGGGTCTGGCTGGACACGTCTCTGCCTGCCATGGGGTCAGCAGTGATGGACACTCCATCCCAGCACTGGGAATCCAGCTGGGGATCTTCCTCATGTGCATCTTGTCCTGGAGAGCTCCTGCCTGGCTTTAAGGCACATGCACAGCCCTGGGGAAACTGAGGCACGGAGATGGAAGCAGCTCTCAAGAGCTGGTGGCTGCTTGCTCAGGCTCATAATTTGTTTCCTGGTGCAATTTCATGGAATCCCAGGATGGTTTGGGTTGGAAAGGACCTTAAAGCCCATCCTGTTCCACCCCTGCCATGGCAGGGGCACCTTTCACTGTCCCAGGCTGCTCCAAACCCTGTCCAGCCTGGCCTGGGACACTGCCAGGGATCCAGGGGCAGCCACAGCTGCTCTGGGCACCCTGTGCCAGGGCCTGCCCACCCTCACAGGGAAGAATTTGTCCCAAATACCTCATCTGAACCTGCTCTCTTTCGGTTTAAAGACAATTTGTGCGTTTAAATGTTGAGGTTCATCCTGCCCCCACTTGCCACAGAGAAACTTTAAGCTGCTGCTCCTAAGCTCTGGCTAAGGTCTGGCTGCTCCTAATCTCTGGGCTCTCCTGGGGCTGGAGAAACCCTGGGATTGCTCTGAGGCTCACCATTATTTCAGTGTATTTTGGCCCCTTTTCCACTTCTCCACTGTTCCCACAGTCAGGACTTGAAAGTAGAGGCAGCTTTTTTCAGACCCCATCATCCCCTGGAAGATCTGAATTATTCTGTCCTGTATTTTCATCATTCATAAACTACCAGCATCTCTTCTCCTGCTTATTTCCTCACAGCTGCACACATTTGCTTGGAATTTAAAGAGTTTCATTTGCAAACACCTCTCCTGAGGAGGAGGATGAACCACAAGTTTTCACAGCAAACCCAGCAGCTCCTTCTTTTCCTTCCAGAGGTGATTCCTGCCCCACTCCATCAGTGCCAGCTGCCCAGGGCACCTCACTAAGCCTCCAAGGACACTCCCTGCTGGAATCAGAGCTGGAATATTAATTACCCCAGCCCTAATCGAGAGCGTTCAAGGGTCTGGGGTGTGCTTTTACATCCTGCACCCCCTAAAATCCGTCCTGATGCTGGGGGACTGTTGTTAATTGAGGGGCCCTTCAATTAGCTGGAATGAGAAACAGGAAAAATTCCCTTGGTGGAGACGCCGCGGAGCCACCTGAGCTCCATCCCAGAGCCGCGGGGCTGGAATTACCGAACCCCAGGTAATTAGTGCTGCAAAGAGAGGACAATTAGCAGAGGCTCATTAATGCCCCGAGCTGCTCCGTGGCCCGAAGCCGGTGCCGGGCTCACGGCAGGGCCCGGCTGACACGGAGCTCACGGCAGCCTCTGTGGGGCACCGCTCCGCTTGGGAAGTCAGGGAAGGCAAAGAAAGTGTCACTGCCTGGTTCCCCCGCAGGACGGGACCTGCAGGACCCCTCCAGCCTCCTCCCACCCCGCTCCGGCTCATCCCGTGTCAGATCAAAGGGAGAGGGGTGGGATGAGCTGCTCATCTCCTGCGCTGTTTCCCACAGGGAAAGTTAAGCTCCCTGTCCAAACAATAATTCAGGGACCTGCTGCCAAAAATTCCTCCTCTGCCGGCTAATCCCTCTCTGGTTTTGGGCAGGCTCGGGGGTGTTTTGTCTCCCCTCTGGTGTCAGAGCTGCTGAGCAGTGATCCCGTACAGGACTTGCTGGATTCAGCTCCATCCCGGATGCTGGGCACCCTCAGGGGCCAAATTTGTCCGTGGGATAAATCCCAGCAGAGCCGGTGATTCCAGGAGCGGGGGATTCGAGGGAAAGAAGTGCCAGAGGAGTGCCTGGGGCAGCCTGGCTGGAGGGGGGATTGAAATCCTTCGAGCCAGGAGGGTGTTTAGAGTCACCTTGGCGGAATACAAAGGCAGAACTATCCTGGGGGTGTCCGGGGTGCAGCCGAGCTCCCCGGAGAGGAGGGAGTTGTGTAACTGTCCCCTTTCTGGCAGGCAGTGATGTTATTCCGGGCATCTCCCCCCGTGCCCGTCTCCCCCGGGCCACAGCGCTGCTCTCACTCCGGGATATCCCCGTTATCAGTGGGGTTTTGCTAAAGCTCCCCAGCCCCAGCACAACCCAGATCTCCTGCTCCTCTGGATGCTTTTCATGCTCTGCATTTCCCTCAGCCACAACTGCTCTTTGCCCGGGTGCAGGAAGTGACCCTGGCTACTTCCAGTAGATTTTGGGGAAAAAAACCACCAAAAAAGGTCAGGTTTTGCCTACAGCCGCCATCACCCTGTGGTCAAAGCCCTTCCAAAGCTGGGTTTGGAGGTGAGATGGACACAAGCTGAATGGAAGAATATAAATTGAATTACTTTTTGTTGATAGATGCCCTCGCTGGGATGAGGGTAAATTTAAGGACTGTAGTCTGTAAGACTAGAGAAATGGTGTATAAAATGATAAAGCCTCCCTGAAGGACCTGATCAAAGGTCTGGATAATCTCCTGTCCCCTTTCCACCACAGAAGGCTGGAGGTGTCTGTAAGATCCTCCAAACCGGCTCCAAGCCGGGCTCTCCTCCGGGACAGGGAGGTTTAATGTGCTCATTAACGTCATGAGAGGAGAAATAGCTCAGAGGACAGAAAAGGATGCTGGAGGGGGGGAAATCGAGGCGAGTGGGTCCCTCAAGAGCAAAGGCACGTCACCGAGGAGGAATTCAGGAATTCAGGCTGAAGCCTGCGGGTAGAAATGTGCCACCCCCTCCTCTGCCTTCCCCCATTGCCTGGGAGGGCGAGGAGGGGACGGAGGAGGAAGAGGAAGGTGGGAAGATAGCATGGGTGAAGGTAGAGGTGGCATCCAGCCCTGGGTGAGGCCAGCAGGGACGAAATCACTCTGGAGCACCCAAGGCGAGATGGCCGTGAGCAGTAGCAGGCTCCGGAATGGAAAGAAAGAAAAAATAGAGAAAGAAAACAAAAATCCCGGTTATTTTAACGACTCCCGCCAACCTGCCTGGTCCTGTCCACCCAGGGTGCTTATTTATTTATTAATTAATTCCTGGAGGTGACAAGCCCGGTGGCGCTGGGGTCGGAGCCAGCATCCAGCTGCAGCCAGGCGTGAGGAAGGGCCACGTCCCTCCTCTCCCTCGTCCCCCACCGATGCCCTTTGCTGGGCTGTGCCAGCTGTACCCGCTGCTGCAGCTGGTCCCAGTCACCCCGGGGCGGGGACGGAGGTGTCCCACGTGGTGGTGGTGGTGGCACTGTGGCCGTCCCCTCCTGGAAAGGCGCCCGCTGTCCCCACGACCACAGGCGAGAGGTAGGTGGGCAGCGGGGGATGCTCCAACCCTTGGGCTTTCCCCTCCCCTCCTCTTTTTAAAGCCATTATTTTACAGTAATGCTAAAAAGAGCCCTTTGCCCGCTGTAAATCCCTCTCCCGGTGCCAGCGCTCTGCGGGTCCCTGTCCCCCCTCTCCGGCTCCCTCCCGGGGACCAGCTCAGACCTCGCCACGTCACGGACAAGACTTGTCCGCGCTGGACCATGCGGAGCATTATTGGGGATTAAAGGTGGCATCCGCCAGAAGGGCACGTCCTCCCCCGTCTCGCCCCGGCGGGTGGGGGCAGGAGGTGGGTGGCGGGTCCCCCCTCCCCGGGCGAGGGGCCGTGGGGAGAGGGTGTCCCCAGCGCGCCACCAGCGCCTTGCCCACGGAGCCCCCGCTGGTTTCAGGGCTCCCAGGGGGATGGCGGGGCCGAGGCCCCGCACGGTGCCGGATCCCACGGCCGCGCCTGCCAAAGCCCGGCTTAGGCGCGGGGCTGCCAATTCCCCGGTGAAGCGAAGAGAGAGGAGCCTTTCCAATGACATTGTCTGCGTTAGCCCAAAGGCGCCTTTCCAGGGTATGGCTGGACTTTTTTCTCACCTCCGCTTTCCCCACACATCCCTGTCTGTGTTTAATAACTCTCTTCCCAGATGCAGAGAGCCTTGGCGCTTCCATGCCCTGCCCAGGTAAGTCCTCTCAGGCGCTGGCGTGGGCGGGCAGCGGGGAGAATCTCCTCCTTTCTCATCCCACCCAGGGATGATGATGGGGAGGGGAGGGGACAGGAGCGGGGAGAAAAGGCTCAACATCTCCAATAATCTGGAAAAACCTTGGAGATGGACATTGTTCATACAGGGTGGTCGGAGGAGGGGGAGGAGGAGGGGATTGCAGGCGGGAAGGTTTCACTGGGTGCAGAGAGCCTGGTGGAAACCACAGCCCCGACTCACTGGGATGTGATGAGTAAAACACCAACTCTCCCTCCAAATGACCTTTCTCTTTCACCGTCGCTCTCCCTCGCGTGGTTTTTTTGTTATTATTATGATTTTCCACAGGCAGGGATTTCCGCTGAAGGATATTAGTTAATCAGATTCTGAGAAGCAGATGTTGGGTGATTTAGGAGGAAAAAATGAGGCAACTTTCTAGTTCAAGCCTCAGCTGGAGCCCAGGGTGCGGAGCAAAGCTTAGGGAGGATGTTTTGTGGCTTTGGGATGCACTGTTAATTTTGGTCTTAATTAAAACAAGACAGATAAGGTGGTCTGGGGTCAGGTGGGGCACCTCCTTCCAGTGATGGGACAGACAGACATCAGCATGCTCTGGGGATTTAAGGTAAGGAAAGGAACCTCAGAGCCCTGCATCCCATGGGAAACTGTTCCAAGGACTTGAAATGGAGCTAAAGTGCTCTGGGAAATTCATGGTCAGCTTTAGCTGCTCAGCTTTGCTCCACTGCCAAGGGAAGTTCCTGTACCTGTGGACCCCTCTGGGTCCTCCCCCTGGCTGGAGGTGTGGTGCGTCAGGTCAGCTCACCCTGCCACTGAACACTGAACTCTGATTCAGACTTTATTTTATTCTGATTTATAAATCAGCTTGGGATTTATATTAAGAAAAAACAAGAATGCAAGAAGGGAATATTGTGTGCTGCTTTTCTTCTTTCCTTTAATACTTATTTTTCCCTTGAAAGTGCTTTATCTAGGCCAGGTTTGTTGCAGTATCCCTTTGTAGGCCTCCTGATGCTCCTGAAACCAGGGTTACCCTCAGCTCTGGGTTGCTGCTCTGATGCTACAAATCATCCTGCCAGCACCAGCTTCTCACAAAGCCACCAAATAGTCCAGCCTGGGATGAATCCAGCCCCATGGAGAGCAGCTACACCATGGGCATATCCGAGCTGGGTGTGGCTGGGGCTGGAGGACTCAGGTTTGGAGTCCTTGAGGCTCCCCAGTTTTGCCTGAGGTCACTTTGAGGACACAACCACACTGCTGCTGCTGCTGCTGCTGCTCCAGGCATCATATTTGTCCCTTGCCCCTGCCACTCCTCTCTACACATCCTCAAGAGGGACATTCGGCACAAAGCCAGCCTGAAGCAGCTCCATAGGGCTGGATTTCTAAGAACAGCCAAGCTTTGTGAATTTAGTTCAAGCAAAGAAACCTGGTCTGTAAATAGCTTATGATAAATTGTAGGATTTGTCCCCAAATCCAGAATCTCTTCTACTGAGGAGAGGGCGAGGTTGACCCATGGATGCTGGGTCCTGTATGAACTTCTGCTGCCAGGGTGTAAAGCTGAGAGGAGGAGAGGGAGGATTTGTAGCAAGTCAGGCTCTTCATGCCCATTCCTGCAACAGATTGGGGGTTTTGGCTTGTCCTATGGCAGCTGTGTGTCAGCAAGGATGGATCCTCAGCTTCCAGGGAGGCAAAACCTTCAGCAGCCCAAATCACTCCAGTGGAACAGGGAGCTCGAGGCACCAGGAGCAGCTCAGGCCCCATGGCGGGATGGATCCCTGCCCAGCCCTGGAAGCAAACCCAGCACTGGGGACCATCCTCATCACAGGACCGGCCCCAGCTCCACTGCTGCTGCTCCTGGCCTAAATTGTGTTGCTATTCCTGGCAGTTGAGGGCATTTGGGTTTTTTGTCTCCCTGTCGCTGGAGCTGGCTGGGTAAGAAAGCCAGAGTGCCCTTGGTGAGCAGCGGTCACGCAGAGCAGCTCCACGTGTCCTCCTGTGGTGTCTCATGTCTGGGAAATACATTTGGAGGGGAAATAAATCAGGGCACTGAATTTACTTGGAAAGTTCATTCTGGGGAAAATCTCCACAGAACCGCTCCCTGTTAACACCTAATTTCTCTCTGTGCTTCTCCCTGAGGCAGGACAGGTAATTTCCCAGCTCCATAACTTGGCCTGGTCCCTGGGCTCTCCTTTGACTTTGATGAGTTCAGAATGATGTTGGTGTTTGCCCAGGAATATTTGGGGACGTGGTGTCTGTTCCTGAGCTCCTCTCAGAGCTGGGCTGGGAAAGAATCCACCCCATGGCCTGAAAGGTGCTCTCCAAAGGCTTAGTCCTGAGCTTAGTCCTGAGCTTCTTCCTGGGGCTGGGAATATCAGGTCTGGTGTGGAGGAGGATTAGGAGAGCTCTGGAGGATGTCACCCCATCCTCTGCCTGCCCCAAGGCCAGGGGTCCTGTTCCCACTCCTCTTCCCAGACCAAAGGGGTTCTCCAAGGCTGGTGGACATTTCTCCTCCTGGCCTGCTTCCTCTTGGGCTGCATTCCCCAAATTCCAGTGTAGCTCCTGCTTTGGGAATTGTTTCCAAACAATGGTTGACCCATCTGCAACGTGCCCAGGACCTCCTGGGGTTTGACCCAATGCCTCTCCCACCTGGATCAAGGGCTGATCTTAGCTTGGGACAGCCATGTTTAAAACCTCCAAACCCTGCTCTGAGCCTTGGATCCGCACCTGGAAATGGATGAAACGAGCCCTTGCTCTGGGAACACTGGGGAGAGGCTGGGTGGGACACCTGGATTCACCCCCATCCTCTGCTGCTGCCTGACCTTTCATCCTTGGGTTCTGTAGGTGGTTTGGGGAGGGTTAGCAATGGCAAAGCCGTGCCAAAAGGGTCTGCAGGATGCAACGCTGAGTGACTTGCTGGAAGTCATTTTGCTACTCAACGGCATTAATGCTTCCATTAAAAAACAGAAGAGGTTGGAGTGGCCTCAGGTTTGTTTTACCCTGCACGTGCACAGTTCAGCTCTGTGTCCCTGTCCCTTGCAGATCCTCCTAGCGTGGGAAAGGCGCGGGCAGCCGGCATCGGCCGCGGGGATTTCTGCTGCTGAGCTGATTAGCGTATGATGGACGTGGCCAGTTGGAAGGAGATGGAGGTGGCACTAGTCAGTTTTGACAACGCTGATCAGATTGTGGAGGATCCCTGCTACTCCAACGACCTCAGCCCCGCGGGGCAGTCGCGGAAGGGCCACCCCAGCTGCGCCAACCTCCTGTCCAACCTGCGGATCCTCATCAACAGCGAGAACGCCAACAATGAGACCATCTTCTCCAGGTTCTCCGCCGAGTTCAGCGACCACCTGGTTGGGGAGAGGGTGGGCATGGATGAGGGGGATCAACGAGTCATCATCAACATCGCTGGGCTGAGGTTTGAGACACGGCTCAAGACCCTCGACCAGTTCCCCGAGACCTTGCTTGGGGACCCGGAAAAGAGGATGCGTTACTTCGACTCCATGAGGAATGAATATTTCTTTGACAGGAACAGGCCCAGTTTTGATGGGATCCTGTACTATTACCAGTCTGGGGGGAAAATACGACGCCCGGCCAACGTCCCCATCGACGTCTTTGCTGATGAAATCACCTTCTATGAGCTGGGTGATGAAGCCATGGACCAGTTCCGGGAGGATGAAGGGTTCATCAAGGATCCTGAGACCCTCTTACCAACCAATGACTTTCACAGGCAGTTCTGGCTGCTCTTCGAGTACCCTGAAAGCTCCAGTGCAGCCAGAGGTGTAGCTTTGGTCTCTGTCCTGGTCATTGTCATCTCCATCATCATCTTCTGCATGGAGACCCTGCCAGAGTTCCGGGAGGAGAGGGAGTTCAGGTCCACCCAGGAGCTTTCTAAGAATGTGACAGACACCTTGCTGTCCCACAGCACCTTCACGGACCCTTTCTTCGTCATAGAGACTGCCTGCATCGTCTGGTTCTCCTTTGAGCTCTTTGTCCGGTTCATCGTGTGCCCCAGCAAGACCGAGTTCTTCAGGAACATCATGAACATCATCGACATCGTGTCCATCATCCCCTACTTCGTGACGCTCACCACCGAGCTGATCCAGCAGAGCGAACTCAACGGGCAGCAGAACATGTCCCTGGCCATTCTGCGGATCATCCGCCTCGTCAGGGTCTTCCGCATCTTCAAGCTCTCCCGGCACTCCAAGGGGCTGCAGATCCTGGGGCAGACCCTCAAGGCCAGCATGAGGGAGCTGGGCTTGCTCATCTTCTTCCTCTTCATCGGCGTCATCCTCTTCTCCAGCGCCGTTTACTTCGCGGAAGTCGATGAGCCGCAGTCCCATTTCTCCAGCATTCCCGACGGCTTCTGGTGGGCCGTGGTCACCATGACCACCGTGGGCTACGGGGACATGTGTCCCACCACGCTGGGCGGGAAGATCGTGGGGACTCTGTGCGCCATCGCGGGGGTGCTGACCATCGCCCTCCCCGTGCCCGTCATCGTCTCCAACTTCAACTACTTCTACCACCGGGAGACGGAGAACGAGGAGAAGCAGATGCTGCCAGGGGAGGTGGAGCGGCTGCTGGCCAGCGTGGCCACGGGCAACGGCAGCATGGAGTCACTCAATAAAACCAATGGGGGTTACCCTCGAGACAAGGCCAAAAAATGATGGTTGAGGCACTGAGGGACTGGGCACAGTCAGGTGGGATTGGCTGGAAAATGTATCCAACATCTGCATGCTCTGATTTTTTTTTTTTTTAATAATGTGCTGCTGCTTTTTTTTTTTTTTCTAGACATTTTTCAATCTCTGATTTCCTGTGGCTGTTCAAATAAATACCATCTTTCTTATCTCTCTGCCCTGCCCATCGGTCTGGTGTTTTTTATTTGATGCTCATCTGCTTGACATTTGTCTTCTCTTTTCTTCCACACTCCCTGGCGTCAGAGTGGAATTCCCCCACATACAGAGATTTCCCCGTTTGCTGGAGAGGAAAAAGGGCAAAATGACATGAAATGCTTGGCTTGGTGACACCCAGCTGCCCAGGGATGAAGGTGGGTCCAGCTCCCTGCTTTGCTTATATAAATAGTTTTAAATATTTTAAATAGTTCCTTCCCACCCACCACTTCAGATCTGGGGTTCTGACAAATTTCCACACCTGCAACAGCTCTGACTGAAAAATAAGCTGGCAAAAAGAAATGAGAAGGGGTATTTTTAGCTGGATGAGTTCCCTGGTCTGCCTGACTCATTCATTCTGATGGCACAGCAGGGTGGGCAGTCAGGGATGGACCCAAGGCAGCAGGGGGAGATTTGGGGTTGCTGACCAGGCATGGTGGCACAGCCACCCCAAGGGTCCTGGGGACTGCAGCTCAAAGCCCACCAGGGTTTCTGCTGGAAAACTGAGCTCTGAGAGAGGGAATGGAATTTCTCCTGCAACAAATGCTCATTATCTGGTCTACAAACAACCCTGGGGATGAGCCACTGTGACCTTGTAGCTTTTATTGTCACTTCTGGTGCTGCAAAGGGGCAGAGAGCAATGAGAGCCAACATTTCCTGACAGCTCCGCTCCCTGTTGTAACAAGGCACTTCTGCTTTCCTAAAAATGCAAATTTCCAGTGGCACTTTGGATGGGAGCAGCCAGCAACAGCTCATTTTGCCATTCTCTCCAATGCCAGCAGGTTTTCTGACAGAAACATTTTGTTCCCACTTCACTGTTTCACTCGACTTTTTTTTTTTTTAATGTTTCTGCCTCCATTAAAATCCCAGCTTCTCGTGCAGTGTCTCATCCACTCTGATGTCCCACACCTGCTGCACAGATGTCTCATCTCCTGACAGATCCCCGTGATCATCACACAGTGTGCCAGCATCCCTGGTTTGCAGTTTCATTCAGAAAGCAGTGGTGGAACAGGGGTTGGATTTATTGTTTCTGCTCTGCTGGAAAATGTGGGTTTGGGCTCGCTGGGATTTCCCCTGTAGCAGAAATCCCACAGCCCTGGTGGGAGGGGGTTATTATTTTGGTTTTAGGGGGTTCTGTGCTCTGTCTTTCTGCAATGAGGTGTTTTGCACCCCAGGAGATGGATCTGAGACATGACCAGTACAATCCCTTCTCCCTCTAGGACAAATCCCACTTACCACCTGCTCTCCCTGTTGGCTTTTTCCCATCCCTCCACCATCCTTTCCCCCTCCCTTGCTGCCCTCACACCATCATCTCAGACAGGAGGAAGTGTCAGAGCTATTTAATCTCCTTCCCACTGTGTCCAAGCTCTGTCATCTGTGGGGACGCTTGGAGAACGCACAGCTGGGCACAGCTGGAGGAGGCACAACTGGGAACAGCTGGGAACAGCACTTAAACATTCCCAGCTCCTCTCGTTTCACCCCTCAGTTCTCTCCAGCTGCTTTTTCACATCATCATTTTTATTTCATAGCAGGTTCTTTCTCATTTTCTTCTAGAAAACTTGATTTTTTTTTCCATTCTTTTGTATTTTTGTTGGTCCCCTCCCCAAAGTCTCTCCCGGCCTCTCTAATCTGAAGCACTTTTGGTGCTTTTTCCTTGGGAAATCACCATGAAAAACTCTGATGAGAAAGTTTGGGCTGGGAAATATTCAGCCTGATCAGCCATGAGCACATTTCCATTCCTCCTGCAAATATGGACTGTAATGGTGCTGGGATGGATGGATGGATGGATGGATGGATGGATGGATGGATGGATGGATGGACAACCTGATTCTTATGAACTTGTAAACTATCCTCAAATAAAAGAATAAATGCTTCGAAATCTGGTGTGCAGAAAATATTGTTTATTTGGACTCAACTTTTTTGTTCCTGGCTTTGTGCTGCTCCATGGCAATGCAATTCCAGCTGGGAATTGTGTGTGGGAGGGTTGAGACATGGGGCAATATAGAATCCCAGACTGGTTTGGGTTGGAAGGGACCTTACAGCTCATCTCATTCCACCCCTGTCATGGGCAGGGACAACTTCACCTATCCTGGATTGCTCCAAGCCCTGTCCAGCCTGGCCTTGGGCAATCCAGGGAAGGGGCAGCCACAGCTGCTCTGGAAAACAGATAATTGCAGCTCTCCAGCTCTGTAAGATGAGAACAAACTCTGCAGATTGGCTCACACCATTGTGGGAGGCCAGGTCCAAGGGGGATCCCTGACTGATGCCACGGGAAGGGGATCAGAGGCATTAAACCTCTCCAGACACACCAACCTACTTCCGATTTGCCCCAAAGAGGAGGAAAACCAGGTTACGAATTCCCAGTGTCAACACTGATGAAAACCTGCAAGAAACCCCATTTTTCCTGCACAATTTGCAGCTTTGTCCCTTCCCAAACACAGGCCCAAACCTCAAAGCTCAATGAAATCCATACAAAGCCCTCAGTAACTGTCCTGTTCCAGAGTCAAGCCCTAATGAGCCAGTCTGTCGTGTCCTTCTGCACACAGGACCAATTCCCTCTTCAAATTTTTTACTGCCTCAGGAAAAGCTAAAAGAAGACAAGAACCCCCTTTGCTCTATCAGAAAGGTGTCCTGGCCATGTTTTGTCCTTGGACAAGACAAAACCTGTAGTCAGGTGTGAAATATTTGCAGGTAGGAGTGACTCCCTCCTTTGAGCTGAAATTCCTGAGAATCCCGGAATGGCTGGGGTTGGAAGGGACCTTAAAGCTCATCCAGTCCCACCTCTGCCATAGGCAGGGACACCTTCCACTATCGCAGGTTGCTCCAAGCCCTGTCCAACCTTGGACACTCCCAGGATGGAGCACCCAGGATCTCAGGGTTGGAGCCACGAGATGGCACTCCAGGATCGGCATTTCCCTGCCACGGGCAGCCCTGGCTCGCTCCCCGCTCTCCAACCCGCGCTTGGAAGCTTTTCCTTGGTTTATTCCTTTATTGGAACGCGAACGCGGCTGCGGGAAGGGCTGCCCCGGCCAGGGGGATGCTCCCGTGGAGGAATGCCTTAGCCGGGAATTCTCAGCACCACTGCAGGAGGAGCATTTAGGAACGGCTGGATTCAGACACGGCGTTGAGGCCAGGTCGCTCCTGCCTGGAATAAGGACCAAGGTGCCTCTCCCACCGCTTGGAAAGGGCAGGTCCAGCCCCTGGCTGCTCCTCCAGGTCTTGTCCGTCCTGGCAGGGCTGATCCCTGCATGGTTCCCACTGCACCTGCCTCATTTATTCTTGGTCACAGTGGTGCCTTGTGCAGGCTGAGCTGGAACAGAGACCAGACAGAGCTAAAGAATAAAGCAGGGATTTATTAAAAGGCCTCCATGGATCCACCTTGGGCAGCACAAGAGCCCAGCCAGGGCTACACCCAAGATGAACCCAAAATGGTCACAAAATGCACGACTGGTCACGGGGTCTCTCACTTTTATAAGTTCTGCTCTATTTGCATATTGGAGTTAATTGTCCAATTCCAGCTTTAGCCCATCCAGTCCCATCCTTCTCGTTTTTCTCTCTTCAGCCCACGTTGTTTGTGCTCTGGGGCTGAGATTTGGATCATTTGTCCTTGGTCCCCAGCTGGAGAAGGAATTGTTTTTTCTCCCTGCTCTGTAAAGAGAGCTCACCGTCCCCTCATGTGAAGCTCAGACCCACACACTAAAGCAGCACAGAATCTGAAAAATATAAAAGCCAAAACCTGAGGCATCAATACTAATGAGAAAATTCCTGTGACAGAGCTGAGGGCAAGTCCCACATGCCCAAAATCCAGGGTTGGGTCACTCTTGTTCTTGGGCAGAAGGGATTCCCACCAGATGGAATCCCAGGGATGTGGGGGGTGAATCCCACTCCCACCATCCCACATCACATCCTTCTCCACAGCCAGCTCAGTTTTTACACAGTGCAAGAAGACAATAATTAATTTCCAACCTCAATCACCTATATCTCCCACTCCACATCCCTGTTCCTGCTGGGTATGGAATCTCCAGGCCCCACCAGTGGTGGAGCCTCCTTTACCAATAAATAAATAAAGCAGTCACTTGTCCCTCAGCACTGCAGAAATGAAGACACAGCTGGGACTTGGATCTCTCTCCTGGCTTCCTGCTGAGCAATTCCACTGCAGGAATTGCTCCACTGCAGCTGCTCCTGGGGAAAGAGGCAGCCTCCGTTTTTAATAGGGTTGGAGGAGGTAATTTCCTTCACAAAACAGAACTGTGCAGCTTCTGTGCTTCTGTAAAAGCCTCACCAGGGGAGGCACTGGGTGAAAGCCTTTTCCTGCCCTCTTGGGTGGTCCAAGGGAAATCTCCAGCTGAGCCATATCCTCCTGGAGGACTCCCTGCCCTGGGGTGGCTTTGGGCTGTCAGACACCTTGCAGGGCAAGAGGGAACAAGCCCAGTGCCCAGGGATGGGGAGCTAGTGGGGCAGGAACTGGTGGGACATGGTTGTGGGTCTGCAGGGGTCTGCTCTGGGGTGGTTTGTGCCTGGGGTGGAAATTTGGGGGTTCCAGAATCCCCCACTTGTTGTAGCCCCAATGAAAGAGCCAATTTTGACTTCCACCCCTCAGCCCTGCAGCGATCACAGCTCCCAAGGGCCCCCAGCAGAACTGTGGTGCCCAAACGGTCCTTGACCACCACAAAGCAGCTCCTTCCTGCCATTCCATCAGAAACACACACACAGCCACCAGCTCAGAACCACCAACTCTTTATTTGTGCCAAAAGCTGTGGCTGGGGCCTGGATGTGGACAGAAGCCCAGTCCCGCTCCCATCGTGGTGGATCTAAACAGCCTTGGCCAGCCCAACGTGGTTGTTGGCCCGGTCAAAGATGCTGTAGTACACCCTGATGAAGACATCTCCCAAGATCCAGAGGTCCCCAGAAGTGTCCTGGAAGCTGCTCATGCAAAATCCTTGGTTGTGCTGCATTTGAGCACGAGAAGGAAATTGGGGAAATGCGGGCTGGAATCTCTTCTTGCATTGCCCTGGAGGCCCATGGCCATCCATCTCCCAAGGGAACGGGAGAAGCCAAGGTGACCAGAGCCACGGGAGAGAGCAGAAGGACCTTGAGAGGGGCTCCTGCAGCCAGGAGCAGCTGGTTCCCACCTACCTGCTCGGTGTAGGCCGTGGCGGACACGGGGTACTGGACCCCGTCGATGACAAAGATGACATCGGGCATGGCAGGGATGGAGCTGCAGTTCACACTGTGCTGCAGGGAGCAGAGGGAAGGGCTCTCAGCAGGGAAACATGTTCAGAGGGTGAGGAGTGAGGGAACACCTCACTGAGGCCTTCAACCTCCTCCCAAGGGGCAGCTCTGACCTCTGTGACAGGGACAGGACCCAGGGAACAGCTGGGGCTGTGTCAGGGCAGGTCAGGCTGGAGATCAGCAAAGGTTCTTCCCCCAGAGGGTGCTGGGCACTACCCAGGCTCCCCAGGGAATGGGCACCGCCCCGAGGCTGCCAGAGCTCCAGGAGTGTTTGGACAGCACTGCCAGGGATGCCCAGGGTGGGATTTGGGGGTGTCTGTGCAGGGCAGGGGCTGGACTGGATGATCCCTGTGGGTCCCTTCAGCTCAGGACATCCTGTGATTCTGTGTCTCGCTGACATAAACCAGAGAGCCCCAGCGTGTCTCTGCCGGGGTTGCCGTGAGCACGGGCTGGGCTCTGCTGTGCCAGCTGCCTCCAGGGCCAGCAGGGCGAGCTCTCACCTCTCCATACTCGCCCTGCCTGGCCCCAACTGCGCTCTGGATGTTCCTGATGCCCGAGGGTGGCCCGGCCACGAGGGAAGTGCCGGTGTCGATGATGGCCTGGCAGCCACCAGCGCATGCGACCTCCTGGCTGTTCACAATGATGCTGTGGGCAGAGACCAACAGGGGCTGTGAGATAACCAACGGGCCTTAGGGATGGTTTTTAACTTCTTTTGTAAGAGTTAAAGCTGGGTAACCCCAAGTGCTGCCTGCGAGCCTTTTCCTGTCTGGAGTTGCAGAGCCAGCTGGGAATGCAGCCACCATTGCAGATGTGAACTGAACACTGAACACATCCCAGCGGTTGGGACCCACTCCAGACCAACAAAGGAGGTTTTGACCCATGATTTTGCTCTCCTCATCACCAGGGACATCCCCTAAATCACAGGACAGGAAATAGGCTGTGCCCCAGGCACCAAGCATCCTCCTTTTGGGTGTCAATTACCAAAGTACTACGGAGTTTGTCCCCTTATCCCCCTGTGTCCCTCAGCCCTGGGGTGGGGATGTCAATGGAAGCTTCTGGTGCTGATGGGCCCAGTGTCTCTTTAGAAACAATGCTTTGAGGTGACCAGAGAGCAACAGAGCTGGTTTGTCACCTGTCCATGGAGATCTGCCAGTAGCCCTGGTAAGAGACAGGGATCCAGTTGATGGGGCCAGTGAAACAGGACTCATCGATGCCCCCGAAGATGACCACGCTCCCTGCTGCCTCCCTGGATGATGCAGGAAAGAAAAACAAGGGAAGTTTGCCGTGTGGTTCTATTGTATTTGCAGGGACCCTTGTGGCA